>VWPV01001829.1:15010-41986 GCA_013389885.1 Geococcyx californianus | reverse complement strand
TTTTTTTGTGTCAGACCTTGTATCCCATTGTCCTCTCACTAATGGTTTATAAGCCACATCTGTTTGCATCAGTTGATTGAAAGTATTTTTTAGTCCTGAGCAGTAAGTTTCTTTTAGGAAGTTTTTATAATTCTAGAATCAAGATTTTCTAGAAAATACCTCAAGGGAAATCTATTTGCTAGCACTGGGACAGGGCTTGCTATTTGGATATAACCTTATTACCCCTCTTGTTACTGAATCAGTTTGTTAGGACTTCTAGCAGTACATATTCACCAAGTTTTCCTCCACTTCAAAAAAGCCAGACAGAAGGACTGGAAGAAAAATTGAAATTTATTATTAATGTTCAGAAATCTGGCTCACAAAAAACCATGGTGATAGTACCAGAATCAGAAGTAATAGTTTTCTTCCAGACACAGGATGACAAGAGTTAATGCTTTTCTAAAACTCTCAAAAAGATTATTGTTGGCTTCCCTTTAAATTAATTACTTTGGAGCGAATTCACCTGTCGTATTACTTTATCACTTTATTCCTATATTGCAAAGTATATGTAGAAAAAATAATGGACCTCTGTAAATCTCATGGATGTAATTGCATCCAGGGATCCTGATGATGTCATGAATCACTGCAAGGTATTGTGGTTTCTGTGGCATTTCCAAATGAAATTAGAGATCTCTTGTTTACAGTTTGTTTGCAGTCCTCTCCATTCAGTAGAACGCTGTGTGGATCCAATAGTAATAAAAAATAAATATGTGCTATGGCCTAATGGTATTCTGACCATGTTTTGGCATAATATCTCTAATTTTACTGCTCTATTACCATTGTTTCCAGTTGTATCTGACTTGACTTAAAATAAGATAGACCTGTATTAGTAACAACTGGAAATTGTTATTATTTTCATTTGTTCAGCACATGTGAGCCTTTTACGTGCCTTACTCTCCTTATCAAATCAGATTAAATGATGCAAAACTGTCCCTTCCAACCCAAACCATTCTATGATGAATTGATGATGATATGGAAATTCTACAGTATGGGACTATTGTTTTGTAGAGGAGTAAGTACTGACTGACAGTGCAGATGAAGTACAAGAGTGACACTTGCAGTGTTTCGGTGTGCATGAGTGCCACGAGCATCGCTTTGTACCTTCCTTGCTTACCAAACATTCCGCTGCCATCAGATTTGCAAACAGTAGAAGGGAAGCACTGGAAAGAGGGAAAGGGGTCAATCACAGCCATTGTATTAAAAATAAGCATACCTTTCCCTCCTGCTTCAGCCAAGTCTGTTCTCAGCTTTCCTATGTCATATTTACATTACTTATAAGACTTTCATATTGATTTTATTTAAAAGGTTTCTATATTTTGTACCCAAGGTATCACACTGGTCTGTTTTGAAAGGGCAGGAGCCACTGAAGGATTCCTATGTAAGAGAGGTTTCATGTAATCCAAGGAAAATCTTCTGCCTAGGGAGGTGGTGGAGTCACCATCCCTGGAGGTGTTCAAAGAGAATTTGGATGAGGCACTTAGTGCCATGGTGTAACTGACAAGTAGGAGTAGGTGTAGGTAGTAGGTTTAGGTGTTGGGCCATAGGTTGGACTCGATGATCTCAAAGGTCTCTTCCAACCTTATGATACTGTGATACTGTGATACTGTGGAAAGTGTGACAGCCATTGATACACCCCTGTGTTTTCTCTCGATAGAGAGTGTGCTTAGGCTTTTAAAGTGTGTGATTTCATTAAACATTTTCTTTGAGTATCAGCTGTGAGGTAATGAAATTGCAGCTGAGCCCTCCAGATATGAACTTAAGCAAAATTCGACAAGCAGAGCTTCATTATGCGTTCTCCTTAAACTGGGTCATGTTTGCAGCAAAGCAATTTTGCTTTCAAAAAGCAGATGATTTTGTAACTTGAACATAAATTGTAGGCCACATTTTTGGTGGGTAAGCCCCTCACTTGAGTGCAGTAAAACTCGGTTTATTTAGACCAGGTGAGGATCTGTTCTTTTCCATGCCTTTTATAATGCTTCGTTAATGCTTAGAGAAGGAAGCCTTTAGTTCTTCGGAAATGCATCTCTTCAAAAAATGCCAGTGCAAAAATGATTTAACTGGGAGCACCTCTCCTCTCGTGTGCAATCCTTTGCAGCTGCCTTCAGTCTCTACTTCCCCAGGAAGGAGTACTCGGAGAATGTCTACATTGATCAGCCAGCAGGCACGCCGCTCCTGCGCATCCATGCCTTGAGGGATTCACATGGGGAAGCGCCCCACTTTCATCTGTGCCAGAACCTCATCATCTCTCGAGCGAGATCCCATGAAAACCATTGGTTTCAAATCAGAGAAAAAACAGGACTTCTATACCTCAGCAGAAGCCTGGATAGAGAAGACTTTAACATGCTGTGTAAGTACAAGAGTGGCTTTTCTTAGATTTGCGTCTAAAACCAAACAGCTCTTAAAAGAAACGGTTAAGTGAACCTTTCTCCCTCTCTTGAGATTTGGCTTTGTTAGAGAATTCTACTATTGAACTACAGAAATGAATTATTGCAGGTTTTCCCCCTTCTTTTATGCTCTAGCAGTAAATTGGTTTTGGTGATTTTGATCTATGAGGAAATTAGGTATCATTAGATGGTGGAGGAGGAAATGGGTGAGGAGTTAATGGCATACCGCTGTGATCAGCTGCACAAATTCTGCTGGGGGAAAGAGTTTGTAGGAACTGTCTTGAGTTTGTAAGAGCCGTCTATCAACACCGCCCTTTGACTCGGGTGCCTTGACATTTCAGTGTTCAACTTCAGGTGGGCACTGCTTTATTTTTTAAGTGCGGAGTGCTTGGTGTCTCACCCGTTCTTGCTGTGTTGTCGGTACTTGGTGCTCATGAATATCAGACAGCTATTTGTAACCGAACAAAGGAAGAACAGCTAGGCAGAGCCTGAGAGCCTTGTTTTGTTTATACGGATCAAAGTGACCTAGAGCATCTTTTCATGGGAATTACATCTGTTACACAGATGCTATCATTCTGTTTGTCCTCAAAGCAAGGTAATCAAAGTAATTAAGGCTTGAGGATGTCTAAGTAGATGCCATGAGTTGATTTTAAATTTTGTGTTAACTTTTGACCAGCTCTTTATATTTCAAAATAATGAAGTAATTTTTCCTCTAAGCCTAAACAATTTGGACACATCCTCAAGTGGTAAAAACACGGTTACTTAAACAACAGTTAGCAGTTGTTGTGGGTCTGTCCTGAATATTTATTCCCTTTTCTGCATGCACTTTTTCCCTGCTGTCACACCACTCTGCTCTAGTCCCTCCAAACCCCAGTCCTATCAAAAAGCTGATTACTGGGACCTATTTTATGTGCATGTCTTAACAGAGAGAACACTGGTATTGTTCTGTGAGGTTCTACAATGTAAAATTGGTGGTAACATCTATGGTTTTTTTGACTTGATCAAGATTTGAGGTCTTCCTACCAGCAGATGATGTATTTCAGAATTGTTTTATTATGCAGTAGAACTGTGTGGTGTTAAGCTGATGGTTGGACTGGGTCATCTTAGAAGCCTTAATGATTCTATGATTCTATATGGTCGTTTGTGGAGTAATGGACTAGAGCACAAATTATCTTTTAAAAAAATATTTCTTCTGGTGTTTTGTTTTTTTGTATTTTTTTCCCCTGAAGCTGTAGGAAACTGGATGTCATTGTCAAAGGTGATGCTTTATGTCTTCCTTTCATCCCACCCTTTCCAAGAGAAGGAATGCGACTCTGCTACGCGCACCACAGTTTTGCTCTCCGTGATGAATGCTACTGCACCATCCTGCAGTTCCCTGACAGCAAGGCAGCTTTGCTTCACAGAAATGGATCTCTCCTTTCACATCAAAGAGAATAAACCACCTGGCACATTTCATCAGCTCCAGTTACCGTCACTTAATCATCTGTGTCAGAATCTCAGCATTTCCTACAAATTGCTGGCAGGTAAAACTGGAACTGAGCGACTCATGTACCAACAAGAGACATAAACAAGCTGCTCTGATAAGATCTCATTTGTAGTGGATCTTCTAGATTGATTCTATAAAGGAAGTTCCATTGCAAATGTGAACTGAGTCTGAAGATTTTGCCTTTGAGATATACAGAGAGGGTGGGAAGGAGAACGCCTTCCTTAAAGAAAAAAGGTTGGTTTTATAAGTTTGTACCCGCTAAGAGCAGACTGGGAATATCCTGAGGTTTAAATTGTGCTTCTGCCAGACTCTAGGATCTTCCTGTGTTTTCTGCTTACCCTAATATAGCCCCACAGCTTCTTTCTGTTCCACTCCTGAGCTTGCCTTTTACCATGCAGTTGCAATGCCTAAATGGATTTATTTACTGGATTGCAAGAGAGTATTAAAGAAGAAAACTATCAGAGTCCTGTAATGGGAGGTGATTGTTCCTATTGATGCTGTGGCCATGTTTTTCAGCTGAAGGGATGCCCTTTCGATACAACGAGAACACCACGGGTGTGAGTGTGACACAGCGCCTGGATCGAGAAGAGAGAGAGCGATACGAGCTGATTGCCAAATGCACTGTGAGGGAGGGCTTGAGGGAAATGCAGGTGGAGGTGCCCTTCCTGGTAAATGTGTTAGATGAAGATGACTCTCCTCCATTCCTTCCCAATGGCACTGATACCGCAGAGGCTGTTGTCGAGTTCAACAGGAAAGAGGTAATGTTCTCCTTTATCTTGACACTGTGGTAGGAGAACAGTGGTGGGAGGCTTGGTGGCTGGGAAACCCCACAGGTAATGGGTCTCAGCATCACGTATGTGATCACACTCTGCTCTTCAGAGCTGTGATTTTAAAATTCTGAGTATGCAGAATTCCTCCCAGCCATGAGTTATATCTTTTCAGACCCCAAATTAACAGGAGCTTGGGTCAGGAGTTAAACAGTGTAAGGAAACGTGAGCGTTTCCTGAGGTCAGGATGGACCATTGCTGATCCTGTGGCCAGCATTGCTGTGTCTCCCCGTACCGAGCTCTGCTGTGTATTTGTTAGAGGGTTGCTTCCCACAGGTGACTGAAATTGAGGGTTATTAGAACAGATGTATGTGTGTATCCTTCCCCTGTAAGATATCAGAAATACATTCAGAACACTTATTACGATGTTGTGCCAGTAACAGAAAGTCAGGAGCACCGGTTGTTGGGTGAAGATGAAGATTGCATCGGCAAAGGTGTCCGTTTCCGGTGTTAGGCTGTTAAGGGAGAGTGTCAGGATCTTGCTTTAGTGGTGCCCTCCCACTTTTCCCAAGGAGATCTTTCAGGAGTTTTAAACCCCTGGATGTCTTTGTGTGTGTCCCCTGCACACACAGACCCCTTCTTCACTAAAGCTTTTTGCCATCTGAGCAACAACCCTTAGTAAGTCAGTGGTGTAGATAAGGCACTTGTTTTGGGGCTGAAAACGCATTCATTTTTCTTTCTTTTTGTGAGAGCACTTCTGTTTCACAACCAGCATTCCTTTCCCTTCCAAGTATGCTTCGCTCACATTTGTGTCTGGAAAAGAAAGCAATGTCTTTGGGAATTTGCTGCCACCTCCTGACTAGAACAAGTGTTGACCAGACACCACCTGGTCTTAAAGTAATTCCTTTTTACTTTTCGAAAAGTTTGAGGTTTAGGAGTTTGATTTTTGGCTCTTGAATGATAGGAAGTGAAGGTCTCATAAAACTCCTTTATAAAGTAAAATGTTTGCTATGAAATTCCATGCCTGCAAAATACTCAGAATGTAGTGAATTTCACAGTGGAAAAAAAGGCATTATATTTGGAAACTTTCAGTCTTTTCTAGACTTTAGATGAACTTTAAGCAACACAATTGCTAATCAAGGCTTTAAAGGTCCAGGTAGGGAACAGCAGTGTAGTAGATTAAGCAGAAGACAGCCAACCCAGGTCGCTTTGGTCATTTCAGGTAATGAGTTTGACCTGTCTGAATGTATTTCCTTGTCTTATAAGTGCACGTATTGCCTGGGTTTTTTAGTAATATTGTATAATAGCATTGATTTCAAAAAATAGGAGAAAGTAGAAAAAATCACTGTGTATGTGCATTCATAGCCTACCTTAAAAATTTAGCACTGTACTTGGACATAGACTCAAATGAATATAAAACAAGTTCTTTTTCACTGCAGTCTTCTTTTGAGCTTCTAACTCAGATCCAAAGAATGTTGACCTTGAGTTTGAAATGAATTTGAATGGAAGGGGGCTTGAGTGAAAGTTGTAAGGTTGTATTTGACCAATATTTCAGTCTCCTAACATCTACCTGAGGAAGAAAATGCCAAGGTTATTCATCACTGTCATTTATTGTTTCATTCTAGGGAACTGCCCTTGCAACACTAATTGTATACGATGCAGACACTACACCTATTTATCCCCTCGAAAGCAGCAGAAAGAAATACACAGGAACCATCATTACTGATGATCCCTGGATAAGCGAAACATTTCGGGTAGAGCACATCTTCAATGAAATCCACTTCAGCCCAAATGGCAGCCAAGTGAGGGGAACTCAACATGAGTACAGTAAGGCCTCTTTCTTCACATAAAGGAGTTGCGTCTTAGTGATTGACCAATGAACTCTTGAACTTTTCCAAGCATTTTTAAATATTAAGCCAACAAAAATTGAGAAATGTCAAGTTAAGGAAACACTCAGTTGTAAACACTTACTGAAAAATGGAGTTTGGGTGTCTCTGGGATAGGGAGCGTACGGGATGATGTTGTGTCTATTGAAAAACAACAGGTTCTGATTGTAGGGTCCTCAGCATGGTAGTTAAAAGGGAAGAGGTCCTTTCCAAATATCTTGAATGGCACAGAGTGTAACTCAATAGGAGCATATTTGCATATTTAACTCACCTTCTGTTTCCTGTTGGGAATAACTTTGATATGTATCGGTTTGATTTTTATTTGTTGGGTTTGAGGTGTCAAAATACACTTTTGCAGATAATACAGGGGGGTAACAGACTAATCTTTTTTTGCAGAACTGGTACTGAATAAAAGTATTTCAGTCACAGAGCATCGTTACTTCCAGCTGGATGTTTTGGTGAACGACACAGAATTTCACGGCCCAGAAAAATCGGTGATGCTTCATTTCAATGTCTCCATCCTCCCTGTCAGCATTCAGTTTCCAAACATGACTTACCAATTCACAGTGAACAGAAACGCTGAACGTTTTGCACAAGTAAGAACTGTGTTAATTCCACTTTCAGCCTCTGTCAGAGAGCATTGATAGATCTCTGGGGGGAGGTGCGTGAAGCAGTCTGTGTAGCTGTTTTGAGTAGAATTGATGAAAGATGTGACGTTGATACGATTGTTCCTGGATGCAGTAGACAGCAAGTAGGCTGGACACTAGTTCTCCGATCACTTAATAACAGAGGATGGGCTACACGTGGCACTATTAATAGAGAAAAACAGAGATAAAAGACTTGCAACCATGAGTGATTTAAGCATAAATAACTGGAAAAATATCAAGGGGAAAAAAAATACATTTGTCTCAGCTGTACATGTTCCAGTATGTTAATGGCTTTTCTCTAGGTAATGGCTAGTTAGTAATTAATGTGTTTCCTAATTTAACCCTCTTTTTAGCTTAATCACCATCATTGCCATTAATAATGCCTTCCTGAAACACTTTCTAACAGGTTGACATTAATCAGGTAAAAATTACAATGTAATTCCTATGGAACATGTAAATTAACAAGGAACTGGTTCAATATAATTAATATTATTAAAGTGAATATGTAAAACGTAAGTGATGAGCCTTTTTGAGGGAGCTGCTGGAAAGCGTACTTCTTTACATAAAGCGATGAAACTGCCATTGTATTTGTAGCGGGGAGGAAGAACTGAGACTAAAATATGGTCATCGCAGTTGCAGAGAAAACCAATTCATTAGAAAACTTCTAAGGAAGAATTCAGTTTTATGAATCTTTAAGCTTCTGGCTAATTTTAAAAAGAAAGGAGAAAGTTAGATATATTATGTGTTCTTGTTTAATGTGATGCAATACCTGCTAGCTCTTTGGAGTATGGAACAGACCTTATACAACCAATAAAAATGCTTCTGCTTAGTCAAGGGACATCTTACCCACAGTCTGCCCTGACTATCCAAAAAAAGGAAAAGGCACCAAGAGTGCTCACACAGCAGGCTCCCTCCGGAAAGCTACTTCTTCACGGTGTTTTGTGATGCCTTGTGGCTGCAACTTTTAAATTTGCAGTCCATTGGAAGCTTCAGCCCATTAGAAACTTCAGATCATAATACTTTTGATGTTAGGTTTGGGTTTTTGGTAGCACCAGGTTAATTCTCAGCAGAATAAAAAACTCTTGCCTGGAGATAGGGTGAAACCTATGTGTTTTTCCCCTAAAAGAAATAACAGGATAGGTGTGTAAGATACTCCGAGTCTAGCACTTAAAATCGAGAAATGAGCCCCAACTGTACGTGTGGCACAACATGATTGTCATTTTACACTGTTAGGTGTGTATGGATAGATATGAATTAACTGATTTTTGTGTGTGTGTATTTATACACACACACAAAAATAAATTAATATACACATCTATAGCCAGATTTTGTATATAGGTGTATTATAATATTATAAATAGTATTATAAATGAATGAATGAATGAATGAATTCCAAATTAAATCCTTGTTTATCTGTGCATATTCTGGATTGCCTGAATGCATTTGTATGTAGTTTCCTACTTCCAGACTGCAAAAACAACAACAAAAAAGCCAGTTAACTTCTGAAGCTACTAGGTTTGCACATTGTCAGGGNAGATAGGGTGAAACCTATGTGTTTTTCCCCTAAAAGAAATAACAGGATAGGTGTGTAAGATACTCCGAGTCTAGCACTTAAAATCGAGAAATGAGCCCCAACTGTACGTGTGGCACAACATGATTGTCATTTTACACTGTTAGGTGTGTATGGATAGATATGAATTAACTGATTTTTGTGTGTGTGTATTTATACACACACACAAAAATAAATTAATATACACATCTATAGCCAGATTTTGTATATAGGTGTATTATAATATTATAAATAGTATTATAAATGAATGAATGAATGAATGAATTCCAAATTAAATCCTTGTTTATCTGTGCATATTCTGGATTGCCTGAATGCATTTGTATGTAGTTTCCTACTTCCAGACTGCAAAAACAACAACAAAAAAGCCAGTTAACTTCTGAAGCTACTAGGTTTGCACATTGTCAGGGCTGTCAAGCATCTGAAAGGGAATTTTAGGGTTCCTAGAAGCAATGGCACTTCCCAGTAACTCTGCAGTCTCACTGGGTGGCAGCAGTAGCAGGGAAAACTACTTCTGACAAGTCTGTGGGAAGAGATCTCTTTATGCTGCCTAAACACAAATGCACAAAGAGATTTTCTTGTGATTTTTGAGCAGCGAAATACAAAACTCATGGTGTCTCTGAAGATGGTCTCAATCAGTCAGTGTCATCCACTGACTTCTGAGGCTGGGTTGGAATTTACTGCGTGTTAAGGCTGGAGCACAAGTCAGCGTAAGCAGCTCAGTTGCAGCACTTCACGTTATTAAAGTTGCCTGCGTAATTAGCTGTGATGTGCCAGAGCAGTGAGCAAAGTATGGGGCCAAATCGGTGTGAAGGCTGAACTGTCTCTTGCCCTAAGGAGAACACAAGAGCGTGAAGAAATGATTAACTGCTGGGCTGATTCCATTTGTCTGTTTGAGTAGCTAAATGAATTGAATACCAGAAGCTTGGCCTGACAGTCCAGGCTTGCCCAGTGGCATTTAACGTATTAAAGGACTTAAAGCTCTATTGACATTTACTGAGACAAATGATGAATAACATCGGCAGAGATTTTTAGAGAGGTTATATGGCTAAATGTGCCTGGAGTTCAGTGAAGAGGAACATTATCATTATCCAGACTTTATTAAACTCTGGAGCTCAAAAGATGAGTTTTTTTCTATTCCTGTTTCTGATAGTGGTATTTCTGTGTTTAATATTTTGTGTCTTACAAAATCCACCTTTGTAGGTTCAACCCCTGTACGGTGATGTTAATCCTGATTACAAGGCCCTTTTTCACCCTCCTTTTGAGAAAGAGGAACTGACTGCTTCTGCCTCCTTCGCCTAGTGCTGTGCTCTGCTCTTTCCGAGAGCTGCTCTGACTCCAGAGCCTGTGGTGCAGGGCGAAGCTACAAGCTTGGGCTTTGCCTGGAGGAATCGGGCACAAACAAAAAACCCATCTTTCTTACAGAAACCTCAAGGGGGGAATTTTTAGCTTCTGCTCAAGTTACACAGAGAAAGCAAAACTGGCCCATGTGCTGCTCTAGGAATAATTTGCTCTTCAGGGACTCTGAATTTATAGGGTCTTCTTCGTCCCCTTTGCAGGAAGGTTCTGTTGATTAGAAAAGTGCCTAGAAAAAGCAGTTGTGAGAGAGTAGGCAGAAAGGATATTTTTGCCTATATAAAGGTTAATGCCGTGCGACGTCATCATGTTCTCCCACCGCATTAACAAAATGCCATCTAAGCAGCTGCAAAACACTGCGAGTTGCAATGCAGCACCAAAGCTAAGATGACGTTGTTCTGAAAGGGACCTGTCTAGACCTTGTGTCTAGACAGAGTTTATGAACAGCTGAAGTCTTTTCTTTGTTTCTTTTTTCTTCCTGCCAGTCCCAGCACGCTGTGGAGAGGAGACAGTGTGGAAGAAGTGGCTCAGCTTCTGATCACTTTAATAGTCTGTGTGTGCTCTCCTGCCACCAGAAAACCCTAATGAAAGTGGTGCCAAATGACAGGCAGTGATGTGAATGGCAATAAGTTAGATGAAGTGGGACTGCCCTGTGACAAAGTATGCTTCTAGGACTGCAAACTTTGTCGTGAGTTTAAGTGATCCAGGTTCATAGGAGGAGGTCTTAGTACAAAAAGCTTTTTACACTCTTTAATAAGAATGCTAAACCCAAGAAGTACAGCTACGCTTTGACCAGCAGTAGCGTTATTTGAAAGCACATCTTAACTGCAGCATTTGAAAAGAATCCATCACCCAGTTCCCTTCAATAACACCCCACCCTTCACATTGTGGTTTTCCCTGCAAAGAAAGCCAATGCCTCTGGACCTGATCCGAATCCCACTCTTGAATGGAAAAAACAAAGTGAGGTTTGGATCAAGTCCTACAGGAGCTGGACAGGAGACAGGGCTTTACATTCCTGTGCTGCTCGGATAAACTGTTTCGTACTGTAGAGTGCTCTTGCCTAGATGTTCTGGCAGGCAGAAGTTCAAATATGGCAAACCAACATATTTTTATTTTTAGATGAAAATGTTTTAACAGTTGCAAATGGGAGCCAATGAAGTGCTTATTCTTTTTAAGGTTTATGAAAATTACTTGTTAGCAATTTCTATTTCTGTCTTATTTGAAAAGTCTCAGCTTTGTTCATGCTGAGCTCTTTGCTTTCTCAAGCAAGACTGAAGTTTTTCCTACTAACCGCCCTGGGACAGGGGAAGGATTGGACTTCCCCAAATCCTGGGGTCTTGCTCTCACTAAACACTCCTGACCAGGAGCAGCAGACACCAAATATCACTGAGTCTCTGGATCAAAGCTTTTTGCATTTCTGTGAAGACAATGGTAATGCTTTACCTGTCATTTTTACTGAGAATAAATCACACTGGTAGTAAATACCAGATGTAAAAACCCAAGACAAATGCTGAACTCTGAATTCAAAGTGTTCAAAATACGCTCATTTGTCTTTCAGGTATTTTGGGGAAGCACGGAATCTATTGGATGTATAGTTTTGTTTCTGGTGTCTGTGATTTCTTTGTTGGTGTTTGAGCCTAGATAGGAACCATCTGCATTGAAAACTGTATGAAATTCCGTGGTGTGAACATCACCTACAAGTTACTGTCCTCCAACGTGTGCTGCTATGCTGTCGGCGTGCTTCAAGGCCGAGAAGACAAATATGGAAGCCTTTATGTGAATGATTCCTCCGTGCTACGCAGACCTGAATGCAAGGAAATACAGTACACTGTCCAAGCTACAGACAAGCAGAGCAGGAAACACACCAAGACCCTCCTCACTATTGTGTTGGAAGGAACTTGTAAGTACCCAAGCCGGTTAGAACTACTCACTTCTTTCCAGAGGAGGCTACAAAATTGGTGAAGGGGTTAGAGGGGAAACTCTAAGGAGCGGCTGAAGTCACTCAGTCTGTTGAGCCTGGAGGAGACTGAGAGGGGACCTCATCAGGGTCTGCAGCTTCCTCACGATGGGAAGAGGAGGAGCAGGCACTGAGCTCTTCTCTCTGGTGACCAGTGACAGGACTCGAGGGAATGGCAGGAAGATGCCAGGGGAGGGTTAGGTTGGACATAAGGAGAAGGTTCTTCCCCCAGAGGGTGGTGGAGCACTGGAACAGCTCCCAGGGAAGCAGTTGCAGCCTGACAATATTCCAGAAGCGTTTGGCCAATGCCCTCAGCCCCATGGTGTGGGTGTTGGGGTGTCCTGTGCAGGGAAGGTGATGCATTAGTAGGGTGATGTATAAACTGATGGCATCAACAACCAAAATGAACCTGAGGCAGAAGATACAGATTCCAAAGTTTGCATTTTGAGTTCTGATTCAGACCTGCTTGTAACAGAAATTTATTTGAAGAACTAATGTAGACGAAGGTGGTGTATTATATACTATTCCTAATGCTCATGGGAACAATATTTTTTTTCTGACCTTAATTTTGTATTTGACATACTCCTATGGAAGAAAAAAATAAAGGTGTGTTATATATGAAACCACAATTCTCAAGCCTAAGTATGTTTATTCCCTGCTTCTCTCTCCAATTTTTACTTTTTTAAAAAAATTATTTTGCTTAACATTCATGTAGCAATGCAGTGACTTCATTTGACCGAGTTCACAAGGGCAGAATGTTAGCAATATTCTACAGCAGCCACAGCAGAGGAGGATTATGCTGGAAACTGAATTGCCCCTCTCCAATCTGTATCACACTTCGGGCAGAACCTTACAGTTCTGCCTGACCATTGCCTTGATTCCCTTGTCTGGCTTCACAGCTCCTATGCCAAGAGAAAATATGTTGAGGAAATGAAACAAAAGGTTACAGTGGACTTTTCCTTTTGCAAGAGCCTTGTGCTGCCGGAAATCACATTTCAAGCTGTTGCTTTGGGCTGCTACTGCATTAGCTGAAGTGCTAAGTGTTTTCCCTTAATTAAAAGCTGTGCATGGTCCCCATTTTCCTCTTATCACTATGTTAGCGCATTTCTACAGTTCTAGGCATTGACAGGGATTGGTTGGGATTGTTTGGGGTTTCATTGATTTGATTAGGATTGGATTGATTGATTGGGATCATTGAGGTTGTCCTACACAGGGACAGGAGTTGAACTTGATGATCCTTGTGTGTCCCTTCCAACTCAGGACATTCTGTGGTTCTATGACAATGTGCTATCAAAGCTAACCGTGCCAGCGAGTTTGTCTTTTATTTCACACAAGAGCATCACCTGGACTTTGTTACCTACTTTGACTGATAGTTGGGTCAATGTTCAGTCTTTCCTTCCCTTCCTTCGTCTTTCTTCTCTTCCTATCTACCCCCTTTTGATTTGAGCTGACTTGCTCGTCTATTTATCTCCCTTGCCCTGAACTGATGGCAAATACTCTTCCCAACAGTTTTAAAGAAACCAGAGGACTGCCCTGACTCCTGTGCTGTGAGTAAGCGCCGCGCTGAATGTGAAGAGTGTGGTGGCCTGGGAGTGCTGACAGGAAGATGCCAGTGGAGACAAGGGAGCGGAAAAGGTATATTTCTGTTGTGTGAAATCAAGCTTCTGTTTAGTCATAATTGTGCATTTGACTTCCATAGATACAAACTGATTAATTCTGCTGGACAGCATGGTATGGTCAACTGTACAGAAGCTGGGACTAAAAACATTAATCATAATACCCAAATGAACCACGCACTAGGAAGGAAAATGAGGTGAAACTGGAATGTCATTCTTTATCTTGTCCCTAGTGATATTGAATATGATATGTAAAACACTAGGTAATGAACTGGGTTTGTGGCAGTATGACTAGATTGGGTCACTTATGGCTTGCAAGATAATCTCCACAGCCATGAATTGAGTTTGGAACCTTCCACTGAGCCTCTGAGCAGATATCCCCCAGCAGACCGCTAGCTGTGTCTCTGTTGGTAGTTTTCTGTCATCTGTAGCACAGATCTGATGGGCGATGGCACTCTTGACTCTGCCAGAACAATGCTTTGGGGCAGATCCTTTATTCTTTCAATCTGCACAAGTATCACAAATTCTCTTTGACTACTTGTAACCTTCCCAGTCAACTATGAGTGAAACTATGTAGAGACATTCTTAATTTTAAAGCCACTCTTCAGTCTCAAAATGGTCAACTTGCTCTTTTCCAAGTAATACTCACTGTAGGCGACATGCCCAAAGGGCTGTCAAAATGGGAAAACATAGTGCAAAATACTTCTTCTAGTTGCTTTTAGTTGCTGTCCTGCCTGTTACTTGAGCAGATGGCATTTATGTTCATAAAGGGTTATTATAAAAAGAAGAGTAACCCGTGCTTTGGTGTGTCGGTGTGCACTGAGAAGATGCTATCAGCTTTCTTTCAGGGGCTCACGGCATTTGTACAGCTGTTTGGTTCTGTGTTAACAGGGATCACCACCAACTATTCCACGTGCACCCCGAGTATCAAGACTTGTCCGGATGGCACCTGTGATGTGATTGAGAGCAAAGATCCGTCCGTGTGCCCCCAGGACTGCACAAGTATGAAGTGGTTTAGGGTGGGCTTTTCTGTGTCACTTCTGATAGCTGTTCAAGTTCTTGATCTCAGATACCTTTACAAGCCCTACGTATTCAGCATCTCTGCATCCTCATACCTGCATTCGGATCGTACAGCAGAGTTAAGGTTATGAGAACTAACCTTGTTCTTTTGTAAGCCAGTCAGCCAACACCTGATGGTGATGGAAAGGTGGGGTTTTCTCATTTTGCTCCCCCTGTTGTTTTTCTGTGGAGCTATTTGTGGAAACAAGTCGAGGGTTCAGGCAAGTCACTGCCCTGTTTCCAAAACTTTAGCACAATACAATAAAACCATGCCTATTTGAACTCTAATTTAATTAAGTAAGAAGAAACAAATTTCAATTTAAAATAAGCGTGCTTACAAAGGATCATTTGAGGAAATGTATCTGGCCTTATTGAACAGGCGACCATGAAAATGCTCAAATGCCTTATCTCTTTGAAAATGCAAGCAGAGACTCATAAAAGCATTTATGAAGGAAGAATTAAAATGCATTTCTGGGTTGTTCTTGAACACATCTTTCTGCATTCCACTCATACACCTGCTCATACCTGCAAGCTGACAAATCGCCCTCAAGATATAAAGGTTAGAAAAGCAGTGTATTGCACTTGAGCAACTTCAGTCTTCCTTAAGTTAATAAATTTTAAGTGGATCTTTTTCTCTCTTGCTATGTAATTCAGGAATAAAGACCTAGATGTCACTTGAAGAATTCTTCTGGCTCTGACATTTTATATTCCAGCTTTAAATTTCAGATAGAGTCAGAGAAGAACTAGAATTTTCTTACAGGCTAAGACTTATGTTGTTCTATAAAATGAATGGATAATGAGGCACTTATGTATTGCTTACATGCAATAATGGGATTTTGTATTGTAAATTACACATCACAAAGAATTATTTCATTACAATGCATAAAAACAGTCCTTCAAGTGGCAGTAATGCTTGAAGTGAATAGAAGTAACTTCTCTAATCATCTTTATTGGTAATAACTTCAATCAGTTGTCATTCTAAAAGTGGAAATATTTGTGCCAGAGGCTGCAATGCTAGAACATGCAGTGCGCAACATATGCAGTATCAGAGGTATTGCTCAACAGAAGTCTGAAAGAAATACTGTCTTATTAGATAATAGCATCAGGCAAAGGAAGACAAGCTTTCAAAATGTCATATATGCCTTTTTAATGCCCGAGTTGGATAATTTTATATGTGATTTGACACAATTCAGTCCTGGGCTGATACCCAAAAGCAGTGTATTCACAGAGAAAGAAGTGAGTCTGTTTTGGGGGCTCAGAGGTGCCGGAATACTATTATCTCCGCCTTTACTGGCAGGGAACATTTCAACAGGAATGGAAGCAATAAACAGAAAGCTTCAGATGTGCTAAGATCAAGGATATTCTTTAAGTACAGACAGTCGCTAAATTACTTATTTTTATAATTCATCCATCTTTATGATGGCTACGTACTTGAGTCCCCAAACTGCTTCCTCACACTATGAATATGAGGTCCAAGCGTACTCAGCTGAAACAACTGAATGCTTTGGCTGTGCCTATCGAATAGAGGCAACCCAGCTGCACTCTAAACAAGACGCTGGCTTGTAGTGAGAAACAGCTTCAGGGCTGGTTGCAGCGACAATGGACCATGCCATGGCATTTAACGGTTGGAATTAAGTACCTATGTCTCCATTTGACAATGGAACAAATGATATCTAGAACAGTGTTCTGGCTTTTCCAAGGTAAGAGGACATTGGAATCAGAACCAGGAATGGCTCAAGTCTGTAGATCCTTGATCTGTACCACTGGCCTGTGCCTCATCTTTTATATATAAAAAAGTCCGTAAGACAATGGTAGAGAGAAACTAAAATAAGTAGGCTAGAGAAGATATTGTAGGGGAAATTCTAAAATGTAAGAAGACCTCACTGGTACGGAACCGCAATGCTTTAAGAGGTATCTGAGTCAGGACAGCTATAAGATGCTTGTTGAGGTAGATGGTTGGCATTAAGTAAAGGGATTCTTTGTTAGGTTTTAAAGGATGCATGAAATTAGGAAAATATCTCGACTCTGAAATGCAAAGACAATCAATATATTTTTATTATAGATAATTTTTAATCCAGACTCTTCCATAATAGGAAAAACTACTAATCAAGGCTAATGTTCAAGCAGTCCAAGATTTCCTCATTTGAGGATCCCAGAAATTTCAGAATTCGCTCTCCTCTAAACCTCAGGAATCTGTCTTTATCGTTTTATTTCAGATAAACTCATGGAAAACTTTAAGCCTTATTTTTTTTTTTATCCTTTAACTACATGTGAGAATCTTAGCTTGTTGTCTGCATTTGATTAGGTGGAAACATCATTGGTGGTCATGGGAAAGGCACTGGAAATCTTGGAATTAAGTCAGGACATGGGATTTGTTACTGCTTCCCAAGACAGAACTGTTACTGCGAGAAAGATGATATTAAGGGTGAGTCTAAATTTAATCTGCTGGTCTCAAATTGATCTTTTCCTCTGTTGGTATCTGCCATCTGTATATATGCAAGGATCTAAACTTGTGAGTTAATAAGCTGTATCTTTGCTTAGAGACTTCTAACATAAAAATAATTAAGAACTGGCACCTTGATTTCTACTGTGGAGCCTGAAAATCTCCAGAGGGGTTATTTCTGTCCTTGGCTAAATATGCCTTTTTATCCATTACTACATGACAAACAGCTTGGTCATCCTTTGATTTCCAGCAGTGTTTGCATTTCAGTGAGACTCGCCTAATATTTACAAAGACAGCCAGGAGGATTAGAATAACAACCTCTGTTACTTTCAAGTAATTCTGGCTTCCTAATCATTTCTGGAAGTCTCTGCTTCAGAATGTCAGATATCCAGCACTCCCAGTGTTATGAAGAGTGGATTACTTTTTTCATCGACCTTTGTTTAAACAGAAAAGCTCTACGCAGTTTGAAAAAGCTCTACAAACAGTTGTTTGAAAAAGCTAACTGGGATTTAAATACTGTTTGGTTGTTGGGTTTTTTTTAAAAAAATAATAATGTTAATAATAAATATAACAAAATATTTTGCATCTTTAAAACCGAATTGTTTGGAATGTATCTCAGTTTATTCTTAAGCAAATTTTCCACAGTCATAAGAAGTCTGTGTAAAACCTCTTGTTTATCTTTTTGATTCTAGAAAGATACTGTGACCTTTTCATTTATGTCAGAAATATTTCTTTTGTTAAGTAAAAAGCAAAAATATTCTAAGTCTTCTTATAATCTAAAAAGTTGAAGAGAAACATTCTTTAATGTGTCATTAAATGTGTAATTGACGTAATTAATTAAATTCACATTTGAAGAAGATTTTATGTGATGGGTTGAAAGGCTCTAACATAAACCGTTGTCCACAAGAAAACTTGTCATATGTTTCCAGAGAGATAAGTGGTATCAAAAGATCAATATATGGTAGGCTGGGTCTTAAAGGGTGTTAGAAAGTAGCCTATGTCTATAAAGATAAGGAATATGGTGTCCAAAATAAAGAAAGAGTTAGAAGGTGCAGTGGGCATATTTGCAGATTCTTAAATTTCATTAAGAATTAGCTGTTGGCTTTTGCTCTAGCTTTTTCAATTATTTTTGAGTTGTGATTCTGTGACGCCCATATCTGTTGTGCACTGCCAAATCAGAAGTGTAGGAGCCAGCAAGTAAAGTTCTAAGAAGTTCTTCTTGGTCCGCAGAGCAACTATGTGACGAGGTGTGCAAGACTGTGATAGCAGGGGCAGTGCTGCTGTCCTTCATCATCTCCGTGCTGCTTTCTTCCTATTTCATCCATCGTTACCACAAGAATTCTCCAAAGCCACCCATTGCTTCCGCAGAAATGACATTCCGGCGCCCAGCCCAGTCCTACCCCATCAGTTATTCCTCCACTAACGTCCGCCGGCCTTCTTTAGATTCCATGGAGAACCAAGTGTCTGTAGACACCTTTAAAATACCAGTAAGTCTGATGTCATTTTCCGTGCTCTTTTTCCACATCTTTTTTTTTCTAAAGAATGATGCTCATGCATGCTGAAAATGTTACAGAAATGCAATCTGTTCATAGAAATATCCAATTCAAATGACTAAAACAGAAACCATGTATACAGAAGGGGAACTGAAGAGACTTCGTGTCTAATTGGATAAAATATATATTCCTCTGTTTTTGTTGTGTTTTAATATAATGTAACATCTTAGGTCTAATTTGAGCCAATGTTTTTTTCTAAATGTAACTCTGCGTTGCCCAGGGAAGTGGTGGCTGCCCCATCCCTGGAGGTGTTCAAGGCCAGGTTGGATGGGGCTTGAAGCCCCCTGATCCAGTGGGAGGTGTCCCTGCCCATGGCAGGGGGTGGCACTGGATGGGCTTCCAACTCAAACCATTCTGTGATTCTATGGCTGTAGTGTGGTTTTTCTTTGTCCAATTAAATACTAATAGTCAGCAGTTTCTGTGATGAGCCTTAATGTCACAACAAATGTAAACTTAAACCAGACTGTAGGTGTCAGTTGCAGTGTGAGTTTTACCCACACTCTAAGGATTTTTGCCCAGTCACACTACCATCCCTCTAATCTAGTATTGGTGTTGAATCACACCCTATCCGGGATGCTGGCCAGCTGGTGTGTTTACATGGATCGACACAGTAGAGAAACATTGCCACTCTGTATGACATACGTGCCAACACCAAACCCATTTGGATGTTACATATTGAGGTCTTAACAGATCTTGTGCTCCTTTTGCTTTAATTTCTTGTCTGGTTTGTACATCTGTCGTCATTACACAACCATAAGGCTTAATAACACTAATTTCGTAAGGGGATTGTTTTGTCTGGTGGATTCTTAAGGAAAAGCCTTGTTCTATGAGTGAAATGAATTTACTTCTCTATGAAGTCCAAGGTCACATAATTATTCTGAAAGTAAGCATTCATCCTGTATCATTTCGTGTTTCATCTCTATCTGATTTCCCAGACTACACGTACAGCCTGTTTTGAAGTGGGTGATTTCAAGGTAATGGAAAAATGCTTTCAAAATACCTAGAGATTCAGAAACTTTTACAGGAATGCACTGATATTGATAAAAAGAGCAACCCAACGCTACACCAAAGCATACCGATCCCTGAAGACTGGTCTGCTATTGAACATTAATGCTTTGGGTACAGGTGGCCACTGCTTCACCTTACAGGATTCCTTTTCCCTCCTGCAGGAAGATCCAAAGTGGGAATTCCCGCGGAAGAACCTGGTTCTGGGCAAGACTCTTGGTGAAGGAGAATTTGGCAAAGTCGTCAAGGCAACCGCATTCCGACTCAAGGGCAGAGCTGGCTATACCACTGTGGCAGTGAAAATGCTAAAAGGTACGTTCACATCTGGGTCAGAAATGACGTGAAAACTTACTTTTTGTAACCTCTGAATGGATTTTAAGAGGGGGTAGCATGGAAGCGAAACTCAGCTAAAGACAACGCAACCCTGGTCACAGCCTCTGTTTTTTTGCCGTTAGACTTTGACAGATCTCTTACTTTAGGAGTTAGCATCACACTGATCCAAATAAATAATTTACACAGATTCGAATTCACGGCGTGCAAGGAGCCTCTCACTTAACGTAGCAAATGTATTTAATCTTGTTGGGCATTGATGGAAATATTGCAAGGGCTTGTTAAAGTTTTCTGATCTTTTTTTTCCCCTACCAGTTGTCTTCAACAAAGCTTTTTAAATTAAAAATCTTGCAATCATGTCAACAGACATAACAGACCTATTAAGCTATTTTTCTGATTGAGAATTCCATCTGCTTTTTGCTTTCTGATCTACTTTGCAATTACTAGGAGCTCTGCCAAACTGGCTTCAGTAGCCCAGTCCTGTCTCCTGGTGTCTTCAGATTTAAAGCTATCAGAAAAAGAAATACGTTTAGGTAAAGTTGAGATGAGAACATAAGACCCTGAGTTCTTGGCCCTGTCTCTGTTCAGCAGCTTTTAGCCCCAAATATACCTCCTACTTCTTTACTACATTGAAAAAGAAACTGTGCTGAAAGCAAAGCAGGAAGAAATTAACGTTCTCCTTGTTCTCTGAAGTAGGAAGTCTCCGGTGTTACTGTACATTTCAGGTGGAAGCTGTTATAATGCATGGCTTTTGACACATTTACAGTTATATATGAATATAAAATTTACAGGTCTAATGTCTGAGCCTCATTTCTCATGAGGACCTCACTGAACATGCAACGATAGTGAAGGAGGTCAGTGGAAATGCTTAAACCACTTCCTTCAGAAAGCTATTTATTCATCATAGCCTGAAAGATGAAATGCATACGAAAATTGTGTTCTTCTCTACCGTCTTGTGTCCTAATTTCTATGTGCTTGTAGTCTCTACATGCACCTAGGTGTAGATGAGAGTAAGGGAAAACAACCTTTCCTTTAGCTGGGCCACTAGGTTTAGATGAATAACCTCAGCCATCCACTGCTGGTTATAAGTTGAAACCTGTAGTCTTAGGAGAATATTATCCTCCTTATTACCGTTTCTGTTAGATGCAAGGTTGGCTTTTAAAAGAAAAGAACCCAACACATCATCTGCTGTTTGAGAGCAAACATTCTGCATATCCCCATCACCGTACCAAAGAAATAAACATGTTATGAAGTGCATGCCTACACTGCAAGAGGTTCGCTGGAGAACAGGTCATATGGAGGAAACCTAGGAACTGGGTCTTTTCAGAAGTGAAGACTAGTTAACCATTACTTGTAATACTCAAATAACGACCTGAATATCTTTATCAATAGAACAGTCTGAGTAAACGTTTCATTTTGTGTTTATTTGTGCACTTAGTGTCACTCTGTTTCTAGCACGTTCTCATCAACAGCATACGACTGAGTTAAGATTCCAAGACATAGCGGTAAAAATGTTGCTTTTACTTGCGGATAATTAAACATTCATCTTTACCCAGCTACTGTGAAGGAAAGAACTGACAGAGCTGATAATGTGAAGGAGTAACCCTTTATTTTAAGCACCTTATTTTAATAAATTGATCTGACACAGTAATACTTCAAGCTTTAATGAATCACTTTATAATGTAAATTAAATTGTAGAAAGTCGCCTGAAATTCCATTTTCCAACTTGATTGTGGAGAACATTTTTCACTCTGCCAATATTTATCTGTTGTTTTTGGTTTAACTTTGCTGTTAACACGTGACAGCTCAAGTATAAGAAACATTTCTTTAGTCCACAGTGGTCTTTGTGATGCTCTAAGGAACTGTAAAGGACAGTTAGTTTGGATCAACACCCATTCCTTCTGTGTAACAGATGGAAAGGGGGTAATTTGTTCATGTTTTAGAGACTCTGTGCTGCCCTATCTTTAAAAAAGAATGGTGCATATACCAGTATGCTAATGGAGAAGGCCTGCTGCTTCAGCAGGAAGGTTCTGTTGGACTTGAATAAAACAGACCCTTGGTCCAGCAAGTCTTGCCCCTTCTGCAGCAGAAGCAGAATAAAAAGATAAAACCCATCTCGGTAGGGCTGATCATCCTTAAAGAAGCTCGGTCCTCTGCGAGGCTTTATGAGGGAGGCTGCAACCACTGTGAACCCTGAAGGGCCTTGTTTGAAAAAAAATAAAAATATGTCTGACTCAAGTCATTACTAGGACCCAAGGGAATGACAGGATGTGCCAGGAGAGGGCTGGGTTGGATATTAGGATAGGGTAATTCCCCCAGAGGGTGGTGGAGCACTGGAACAGCTCCCTAGGGAAGCAGTCATAGTACCAAGCCTGACAACATTCCAGAAGCGTTTGGCCAACGCCCTCAGCCCCACGGTGTGAGTGTTGGGGTGTCCTGTGCAGGGACAGGAGCTGAACTCCATGGTCCTTCTGAGTCCCTTGCAACTCAAGGCATTCTATGATTATATTGCATAAAAGCTGTCTCCTGCCTGAGCTATGTAGATGGGCACAATCTGTGGTGAACAGCACACCAGGGTAGGACACTCCCTACTTTGTCAACTCGGCGTTATGAATTGGAGAAGGAACAAACAGCAGTGAGTAATCCACTTACCAAAAATAGTCTTGGAGTTCTAGATGGAGGTTTAAAGGAACAGAGGGATACTTTTTTAAAGCCCATTATTGCCACTTTTCTCATATGAATTAAATCTGACCTCCCGCGTGATACAAAGGTCCTCATTACAGTAAAATTAAAGGGGAAAAACCAGCCAATAAGTAAATAGACATTATTCGCAATTTGCAAAAACAAGGGACATAAAGCTTCAGAGCTAATTGTCTCCATTTGTGCGCTGTTGAAGTCAGTTTTTCCAGCAAACAGGCATGGTACATGGGGAACTTCAATTTGTTCTTGCACATGCTGCACAGTTCCAGAGCTAGAAAACACCCGAGCTTTCTCACAGACATTAAGTTAGTGCTGTTAATTTATTTTTATTTAGATAAATGCAAATTTTTGTAATCCCTGTCAGTAGTGAGAGACCATCCAATCTTGCACTCCCTAGGTGGAGCGCACCCTTGCCCTGAAGTCTGAGTGGAGGTCCAGACTAGAAGATATTATATGGCAGTTACAAACGTACAGTATGGATACAAACATTTAGGAGAACAGAATAAAAAATAAGCACGACCAGGGCAAACCATTAGCATGCATATTTTAAATGGATATGTAAATAAATCCTTTGGT
The DNA here is from genome assembly GCA_013389885.1 of Geococcyx californianus. Classification (NCBI taxonomy): domain Eukaryota; kingdom Metazoa; phylum Chordata; class Aves; order Cuculiformes; family Neomorphidae; genus Geococcyx; species Geococcyx californianus. Next base: position 18,615 of record VWPV01001829.1, on the reverse strand, counting down.
GGAAAATTTTATGCATACAGTACATACCAAAGATCAGAAGCTGAGCTTGTTTGTATTAGCCTTAAGTAAAACTGATCACATGCTTGTAAAATGCCCAATAATAACACTCCGTAGGAACTATCCAGGGAGGTTTTATGTGTCAAAGATACTAAGGATGAGGTAGAAAAAGAGTTATCTCTGACTTATGGTGTCTTTATGACTCAAGATCTCCTTCAAGCCCCAGCACTTTCAAAGAGGAAGTTTGTTAGTCAGAATTCTGCAAAAAATAAGGTGCTTGGAAGGCTAAGAAGGCCGCTAGGGGCTCTGTTGGGTCATGCGATTCCCTCTGACTTCAGCAAAGTCTGCATACAGTGAAATCAGTCTAAACTAGATGATTACCTTCTGAATTCTATATCTGGATGTGTGCTACCAAGGGTAAGCCAGTAGATTAGTGGGGGTTTATTCCATCAATAAGTGTATTTGGGTGGAAGAAGGCTATATTGTGGAGTTAACCGAGCAAGTCTTTTTCATTTGATCAACCTAAAATCTTTGCTTTTGTTTGCTTCTAAAGCTTCAGTTGCACTGATGCACCCTAAAAAAGTTTAGAACACTTGGAAAGGTCTGTAGTAATTTCACGGCTCACGACATTATGGACTCTGGTCTTCGTTCTTGGCTGACCTACTCTTTCTGTGGTCATTTGTGTTACGGTAGAGTGGTGAGCAGAGCAGGTTACCAAGCCAGAACAGCAGCAGTCCTGTTCACTTGGTTGTGATAGGAATGACTGCAGGACAGTGGAGATGGGGAAATTTCTGTCTTGTGGGAAAGTATGGAGTTTCCCAATCTCTTGCTTAATTCCAGGAGAAATGGTTGATCTCATACTTCAGGCAGTATGTAGAGAACTCTTGAGCAATGCTTTCCTAACCATAACTGTGTGTTTGGACACTTTCTACAGAAAATGCTTCCCAGAGTGAGCTACGCGATCTGCTTTCAGAGTTCAACCTTCTGAAACAGGTGAACCATCCTCACGTCATCAAACTTTATGGAGCCTGCAGTCAAGATGGTAAATATTAGAAGCTCGTTATTAAGATGAATACCTCACAAAAGGAAATAAAGAGCAGTTCATTGATGGGTTTGAACCACTGCTTAATAATTGCAGAGCACATTTTTACTGCCGGCTGAAAAAATGAGGGACATACAAGAAAAGCAATGTTTGAAGGGAAGGGGAAATGCTGATTTGGTGTAACTAAGCATTCTTCCTGTGGTTTTCTTCAATATATGTTTTGATTCTGAAGCCATTTTAAATTGAATCAATTCTCTTCCAGTCAATATAGAACTTTATATTATGCCGAAGCTCAGTGTTCTCCAATACGGTTCATATTTAAAGTTTAATGTGGGTTTTCATTATTGTTGTTATTCATATTAAAACAATGCTTTGAAGACCGAACAAGAGAGAGTGAGCTCCCTTTGAAAAAATAAAAACCTAACAGAAAAAAGACAACTACAGATCCTTTTATTAAGGATAGTTAGGTTGATACTCAGTTCTCCTCTATCAAAAAACTACTGTTTCCCTCTTGATGTGAAATACTTCCTAAAAGCCACAGTCATTTAAAGGTACATTTCAAGGGGGAAGATTTTCAGACGTGTATTATAAACTGCCAGTGAAGCACATTTGCACTGCTATGTGTAGGAATTGATCTGTAATTTCTGTTCACGTTAAATGAAGCTGCGTGGCAACATCCTCTTCCTTTCACATTTGTAACTGTGCAGCCTAAAATCACAGTATGCACGCTGTGACCTTGGGCAGCCCAGCCACTTCTGTTGCAAGTGGCACTTTTAGTTGTAGACAGAGAAATCGTTCAGGACTGAGTCATCTCTGAGTGCTAAGGTAATGAACCAGCAGGGCGGGATATATCTTTTTTCCTTTTTCGGTACAATGTGTTGTTTCATCCCAAAGGAAGTGAATTGTTTCTGAGTCACAGGCTTTTAATAAGCATCAAGCTAATTCATTAGCGTATGGTGTAGGAGGGCTTTGATACGGCAGACAAATGTATTTAGCATTAAAGCACTGAGTGGATATTATTCATGTGGGTAATGGAGAGGAGAAACTAATGGCTTGAAATGTCAGGATGTTTGTAAGTGCTCTGAAAAGGCACCTTAAATACAATACTGGAATGAGCAAATGATTTCTGAGCTCAGTATCATGCACTCCAGAAAAGTATTTTGATGATGGGGTTTTTTCAAGTTTCTCTAAGTTAGGCTGTTCCACAGATCTGATTTGTAAGAAGGTTGTCTCTTTTTTAATCTCAAATTATCTAGATGAGGGAATACAGGCAACAGCCTGAATTCTGCTTTGATTTAGGCTGAAACTCACACTCTTTGCATAGAACATTTAAGCTAAAAGAATTATATGATGCCACAGCTGATTCAGTGCCTTTTACCTAAAGGCCAGACGTTTCTAGAGCCTCTGTTCAAAACAATGTATTGATTAGAAGAGGCTTCTTTTAGAAAAATAAAAATGCTTATCTATTAGTTGTTTACTTACCAGTGTGTTTCTTTGTTCCAGGCCCGCTGTATTTAATTGTGGAATACGCTAAATACGGCTCCTTGCGGAGTTTTCTCAGGGAGAGTCGAAAAGTAGGACCAAGCTACGTGGGTAGTGAAGGCAACAGAAATTCAAGTTATTTGGATAACCCTGATGAGAGAGCCTTAACCATGGGAGATCTGATATCATTTGCATGGCAAATATCACGAGGAATGCAGTACCTTGCAGACATGAAGGTGGGGCGGCGTGATAGTGATCTGATCATGTCCTTCTGATAGCTGGACATGTCAGCTGATTCCTCCATAAGAAGCATAAACAAATGTTCTTGGTTTCTTCCAAAAGCTTGTCCATCGCGATCTAGCAGCCAGAAATGTATTGGTGGCAGAAGGGCGCAAAATGAAGATTTCTGATTTTGGCCTCTCCCGTGATGTATATGAAGAAGATTCATATGTCAAGAGGAGCAAGGTACAGTGCATGTTAAAAACAGTAGTGGGAATTATTACCAAATCAAGAGCATGAATTTATACTGTAGGTTTGAGCAAAGAAGAAAAAGATAATAGCTATTTTTTATTAGCTTAAAATAATTCTCTACTTTAAAGAAATAAAACGTAAGATGAAGCAAAATTGAGCTTAGTTGGTGGACAGCATTATAGATGTGTGTAAAAAATGTATCATATTTAAGTCATCATTACCTCCTCCACCTCTTTGTTGACTCATCAACATACACTGTTTACTTCTAATATGTAAAAATTTATACAAGTAAAAGAAGGATCACTGATAATTATGGCCTTGGAGTATCTGACACGCAAGGAGAGGCTGATGGAGCTGAGTTTGTTTAGTCTGGAGAAAGGAGGGCTTGGGGTGGGTCTTACTGATGTGTGTAGGATATCTGTAGTGGAACAAAGCCAACAGAGCCAGGCTCTTCTCAGTGTGACCCAGAGACCGTGTCCTCTCGTTCTGTCACTGGCTGCCTGAGAGAAGAGCCCCACTCCTGCCTGACTACAGCCTCCCTTAAGGCAGTTGTAGAGGGCAATAAGATCTCCCCTGAGCCTCCTCTTCTCCAGGCTGAACAATCCCAGCTCCC
>VWPV01001829.1:0-14897 GCA_013389885.1 Geococcyx californianus | reverse complement strand
CATGGGGTTGTTGTGTCCAAGGTGTAGGACCCAGCATTTGGACTTGTTAAACCTCATGCTGTTGGACTCAGCCCATCTCTCCAGTCTGTCAAGGTCCCTCTGTAGGGCCTTCCTACCTTCTAGCAGATCGACACTTCCTCCCAGCTTGGTGTCATCTGCAAACTTGCTAATAAAGGACTCGATCCCCTCATCCAGATCATCAATAAAGATATTAAACAGGAGTGACCGGCCGCCAGCTGTCCAGCCTGTGAAGTTCACCAACCCTACTTTCTGTTACACACACAGTATCACAGTATTGTAAGGTTGGAAGAGACCTTTGAGATCATCGAGTCCAACCTATGGTCCAACACCTACACCGATGAATTATGTTGGTTCTGTGACTTGATATGAACGAGTTACCATCAGATTTTTTTGTGTGTGAATCTTTTAGGATTTTATGAAAAGATTACCATAAATGCTGTGAATTTTCAGTTTAGCTTTCCCTATATTTTCAGGCCAGTTTGTGCAAATGTTTCGTAATTCAAATGAAATTGTGAAGAAAAAAACCTCTTGGAAGACAGGATCACGTGTAAAAGGGGTTTGCCATGTTCATTTAGCTCTCTTCTGAGCTATGAGTTTTACATAGATCTCTATCAGTTGCTCCATATTTTCAGAATTTATACAAAGGCAGTTTCATTGTATTTGCCAGTGTTGATGTACTGAATGGATATTTTCTCTTCTCTTCTGAGACACTCGTCACCATAGCATTATTCAGAGACTAATAAAGCATCTGTCTGCTTGCATAAGGAAACAGGGGGGAACAAGTTGAGAGAAAGGAAAGATAAGTTTCATATCCTTCTGGAACAGCTGTTGCGTACATACATGAACTTCATGAGAAAAAGAAGTAAGGCATATGAATGGTAGGGATACTGTGAAGGTTATAAAACATCTTGGAAATTGTGAAAAGCTTGATTTTCCTGAATCTCTGGGGTGAATTTCTCAGATTTGATCAGTGAATTTCTGCTGGTGGAAAGTACCGACTTGTAGATTCAATTCAGTAACAAGTAACTGAGTACGACTGTCCAGATGCAGTTCTGAAACCAGAGGAATCTTAACATCTAGGGGCTTCCATTTATGCATGATCCCTTTTATGCATCATATCAATGAGATAACTCTTCCTCTTTAATCATCATTCTCCATCATTTTTGCATTTGCACATTCCCTAAAAATGTGAAATTAAATGAATGTGTGATTTACAATTGTTCTCACTGATTTTCTTGAGTTCAGTCCATTGGAAAATGCTGTAGAATGGATGGAGTCTCTGTTGCATTTTTGAAGATAAATACCTTGGTTTTCCACTTGGAAACTTCATTTTCTGACCAGTAATTGCATTGTTGCTGTTTTTCCTCCTAGGGTCGGATACCTGTTAAATGGATGGCCATAGAGTCCCTGTTTGATCATATCTATACAACACAAAGTGATGTGTAAGTGCAAATTCTTGCATTCTTTATGGTTTATGTACTTATTGAAGGAGATAAGGGAGGGAGCACAACAAGGTACATAGCAGCCAAAGCTGTTGCTCTAACAAAGAGAGAAGAAGAACATAGCCTGGATGGCATCATCAGCTGGCAATGGTACATAAGATTTTTGCAGCTGAATGAAATCTTGAAGAAAAGATTATCAGAGCTCTTTGGGTTGCAGCCAACAAAGGTTGGATCTGTTCATGTACCAGGGTTGCCTTTGAATATTTAGACACAAATTATTAGTCTTTACTAAAGACTAATTTGGTTTGATAATACCAGGCTTCCCAGTTCCTAGTCATCACTTGTCTGTAACGCTTGCTGGCATATGAGGGATTGGGTGGGAAGAAAGGAAGAATAATTTAATGCCTGGCCTCACTCCTGTCAATGACAAAACTCCAATTAATTTTAATGACAGCCAGCTCAGACCTGAGGGGAATAGTCTGCTTCCAGGGCCAAGATGCAGGTTCATTTGCGTGATTAGGAAACAGAGATTCTGAAGATGGATATGCCCCTGTCTCTGGCTGTGATGATTCCGTGGCAAAGCAATCATAGCAAAGCTGTTTTCAAATCTGATAAGAAAGGAGCCAGGCAGAGGAGCATTTGTTCACATTTCGCTCAGGATCAGACACTTCAATTTCTTTCTCTCTGGGATGACTGATCCTCGTGACTAGGCACCAGGCAGACACTGCAAAACTAAGTATTATTTATTTACAAGAGTAACCTCTAAGGAACTGCAAATGCAGCTGTATTCGTTCCTGCTTTTCTCCTAGGTAGCATTTTGATACCTTCTAAGTTTTCCTTGAAAGAGGACCTGACTAAAGTAATGCATTCATTAAACTTCAACAGAGTAAAACACACCAATCTTGATGACATTTCACTTTGATAACAGCAGTATGTGCAAATAGGAGCCTTTTTGATTTGTACTTCTAAAATTATTTACATTCACTTTTTACTCTACAGATCAGAGCAATTTTAGTGAAATAAAATATTTTGCTTGCCTTGGAAGTTCCTTCCAAAATTAATTTCAAAAAATATTTTCATTTACTTTATTTTACTTTGAGTAAGGAAAAAGAAAAAAAAAGGATGGGGCTAATTCTTGGGAGAACATCACTTTTACTTGGAGCTGCATACAGATTTTTCTGGGTCTCTTTTCATCCTCCACAGAGTATCCATTGTGCCGACCAGCTTCTCTGCAATGACTTTTCACAGAGAATTGTTAAAATTCTTTTAAAAACCTCCTAGTGTATTTTTAATTTCTTCATTTTCTGCAAAAGAGATTTGTCGCCATGGTTTGGGGCCAGAACACATTGTGTTGTCATGTAACTGCTTCTTCTTTCATTGTTGATTGACCTTCTGGATCCAGTACCGTTCCTCCCTGTTTGTTTTCCTGGTGGGCTGCTATTAAGCCTGGGAGTGCATCTCTCTGTGCTTCACGCAGAGATTGCCCAGCTGGCAGCAAGCAAGCCAGCTCAGAGCCCAGGGCAGCATGCTTCCCAGAGCTGGGTTAGTGTCTCTGTGTAAAGCTACACTGACTTATGAGCTTTCCTGGAGCCGCACCAAGGGTTCTTCACAGAGCACTGCGCTGTGCTGGGTACGTCTGCTTCAACACAAGGGCACGAACGGTCTAAATATCCACCACACTTAGGCAGTGCCTGTGACTCACTGGTGAGATCACCTTCACTGTTCATGTCGTTACACATGAAGTAATCCAAGCATGTTCTACTGCAGCTCCTGATTTAGCCCAGACCCTACGGAACAGTGCTGAGACACACACAGAGTTGCAAAGCAAATCCTCTGCAGTGCCAAGTCCCACCAGTGCCATTCCAACAGCAGCAAACTGATAAATAAAGTACTCTTGCAGCATTGATTGCTATTTTAGATGATTACAGTCACTGAAAAAACTATTTTATAAATATTCTTTGTTGTTTGTGGTGATGCAGTTATATTATAGGGAATATATAAATATACTCAACAACCATTCCAATATTCTTGTTTTTCTGGTACTCTGTGTTTCATTTTTCCAGCCTCTTCCTTCTAAAGCCTTTCTGTATAGTCAGTGGTTAGCAGTGCTAAATAGCAGTACCACTTGCCAGCATTTACAAAATCCCCTTTCTGCTTCAGAGGTTGATGACATCAGTGGAAAGCCAGCCTAATGCCTTCTTCCTCCGTTATTTTTCTTTTTTTTAATTCAGCAATAAACATAGCACAATGGGAAGATTTTCATCTCCCATTTCTTCTCCTGTAATTTTATAATTATTTGAAAATATTGCAGCATTCTGAAGTATTCTGTTCTAATATAACCATTTAGTAAACAATTTAATTAAGAAATTATTCATCTGAACCCTCCTTCCATATTCTGTAAAATTCCTCTTAAGCTGAAGAGGAAGATTTTAAAAATAAAACCTGCCATGCTAGAAGGTCTATTTGAATTAATCATGGACAGAATTATAACCTGATGGTAGAGCATAATTGGCTTCAAAATGGGTATGAGGAGGTATATTAATAAAGTATATAAAAATGCTATAAATATTCATTAGCTTTCATGAATGTACAGAGTGATGAAAAATTAATTCAATGAATGGCATTAGAGAGAAAAAGAGCAGCACTTAGGACTGTGTGAAACTCACTTTGGCTCCTCTGCCCGTTTTGGAAGTTCTATTGCTGTACTTTTGGGCTTACCATTGTTTTTTAAAAAAAATGAGTGAGAAGCACAGGTGGAACGTAGTCAGACGAGAGGCGAGATTTGTACCTAACATTTTGGGATAGAGTTTTCAAAGGGCCTAAGACAACTGCTGTTTGGTTTGGCATTAGGTGTATAACATATCCTAAAGCCTTACAAGTGGAGTTTACAGAGAAATTACCCAGTGCTGAGAGCACAGAAGCTAACATTTGTTATAAATTGTATGTAATTTTGGTTCGAGATGCCTCCCATTGAATATCCCCTTTGAGTAAAACAGTGTTGGCTGGTTTCCTTCTTTTTGAACATCCAAATCTTGGCAGTTCTGCCAGTTGAGCAAATTCTGAGTAATTTGTATCTTCTTTGTGTCTTGAAAAAGATTTTCACTAAGGAGAGAAAAAGCATTTTAATTTCTCTTCTTCTGGCCTGCCCTCCAAAAATGGACTAATTTAATCTATCGAAATATTTCCAGCCCATTGAGCAATGTTTTTTTTTTGAGTTTGTCAATAAAGTAAGTGAAGAAATGCTGACTTTTTAAATTTCAGACTAGTTTCTCTTGTCTTCCATTCTACATTAAACTATATTTTAGGCATTTGGTATTTCCAGAATAAGTTATTTCCTCTTCTTTCATCAACTCTTAAGAAGAAAATTAAGTCCCAAATCGCTAGAATGGCCCAACGGACCAGCTGAATTCAAAGGTGTTGCTTATGGTTGAAGTAAGCGTATAAAGAAGCACAACCTCATAGTCGAGACAGCAACCAAGTTCCCTGGTAAACGGTTGAGCCAGTTTAGCTGTCTCAGTTATTTCTGATTAGGACTGTAAGTGGTAATTAGGGATGCTGGACTCCCTCTGTAGGCAAAGGAAAAGGGAGGCACCTTGAGGAGCACTGTACAGAAGAGGAACAAGGTTTGGGCTGGGCCACCATGAGAAGGGCTTTCTGCTGTCTAGAGAAGACTAGCCTTCCCAGGACACAGTTAGCTTTTGGCAATGCGTAAGAGAGGACCATCCCTTATCTTTACTGTCTTGGTTGCTTGTCTTTTTGATGAGCGGTATTTAGGAACAAAGATGCCCCTGTGGCATCTGTACGGCGCCTCTGACTCAGCATTGTCTTGAATTTGGTTGGGTCCTCAAAACACTAGGAGGAGATTTGTTGGGTGAAAGCCACACTAAGCTCTTGAAACTCACCACTCTAAATAAAAGCTTATTTTCTCTTTTTCAGATGGTCATTTGGCGTTCTGCTATGGGAGATTGTAACTTTGGGAGGCAATCCCTACCCAGGTATTGCTCCAGAAAGACTCTTTAACCTCCTAAAAACAGGCTATAGAATGGAGAGACCTGAAAACTGTAGTGAAGAAATGTAAGTAGCTCTTCATCTGATTAGATTCATAAAACCTCTCTTGGCTAAAAACATTTAAAATAGGTTCAAATAAATAGAACATAAATACTACGCCGTAAATCTCAGAGATAAAATCAAGCACATAGTACTCAAAAGAATGTACTGAAATTAGTGAAGAGCACAGCGCAGGAAAAAAATTACCAACAGGATGCTTGCAGCTACAACCAAAATATTTGTGGGATATCAGATAACACACTTGCCAAATAATTAAAACTGTTTTACTATTCAAAACTTTTGAAAGCAGGCAGAGAAGAATTTTATAAAACCCAGTGGTAGTTGAAATAATCAAGAAAATTTTTCAGTAGGGTAGACATTCCATCCACAGTCATTGTCTGTTAGTTGTCCTGGCACTACAGAGGAGAAATGATACCTTAACCCAGAAATCTCTACCCTAGAAGACACAAATTTTCTGCGACTTCATAAGTCTGTGACATTTTCTTTCCGATTTGAAGACAGTTCATATTTTATTGGCTGATTTATTTAGAACACTCTCAAGGTGAAATACCTTCTCTCTATGGTTCTTCCATGGCATGTGGAGGTGAGGCATGATTTTATGTTCAGCCTAAAAATCTGGTCATGGCCAGGTTTCGTTTTAGAAAGTTACCAGGCTATAATCATTATGACATTATTTTTGACTGATTTTCAGTACGAAGGATGCTTTTTGGCCATATCCAGGCTGAGAAAATACAGTGTAAATAATAGCGGTTTTTTTACTATCATATAGAGAAAAAACATGAAGAGTTTCTGAACTTAGGGCAGAGTAGGTGTTCGGAGGTGTCACTGGCGATTGTCCTGTAGCAGATACTTTATATTTAATTTAATTTGTCTCAGCAGGAAACAATGCTCCATTCCTCAAACATATGTTACATCATTGATAATTATGAGGTTAGGCAAGCTGATCACATCTGAATTTCAATTTTTTTTAATTCAAGCCACATCATGATTTTCTGACTGGTTTATTCAGAAATTTTTCTGACAGCCTTTGAGGCTGTAATTTTTCTTAAGTTGCGTTCTCTGCTTTATCCAGTCAAGTGAGAGAGAGAGCTCATAGACTAGAGGAAAAAAAATGCATTACATTGCAATAACTTGCTGTAGTTCTTGTAGCCAACTATTTCCAAAATCGAGGTATTCTTGTGACTACGTCACTTAGTCCTGAAAACACGTAAGCTAGGAAAATAAACATGAATGGCACGGGTTGGAGAGTTACACATCCAGACCTTGGCCAGTGTCTGTCTGATAGTCAATCAACTATAAAAATTCAGTTTTGCTTCCTTCTGTTTCCATGCTGTGTGCTATGGAAGGCAATTAAAGACAGTATAAGAATAAACAAAATAACAATAACAAAAGTAATACCAAGAATGCTAGTTTGTTCACTTTGTATAAAAGTTTATAGAAACTTTTCAGGATTTAAAAGAACAAGGAAGAAAATTCTAGTTTCTGATATAACAGCACAGCCGTCCATGTTAAGATGCACACCAGTGATGATGTAGAAATTTCTTCAAACTCTTACACAATCAAAATCAATTAGAAACCTGGCATGTTGCCCACACGTGAGGTGGACCTTTGAGAGAGTGAAAATAATGGAAGAAATCTAAGACTACAGTCCTTCAAGGACGGCCAAGTGCATCAACAAACTCTCAAAGACTCATGAAATTAAAAGCCCATTCTTGTCAATGCCAGTTGTTGATTCAGGGAAACATTTAACAGAACACACAACGAAGATTGATCTGCTTGTGGGTGGACTTTATGAGCAACCTGACCCAGAGGGTTCCTCCATGGAAGGAGGATTGGAACTGGAGGGTTAAGGTCCCTTCTGACCCAAAGCATTCTATGATTTTATGCTTCAATGCTATAAATAATTTGAGCAGAAGCATGAACCACTTCTAACTATTTTGGGTTTTTTTCACTTCGCGGTGGGTCACAGGTACAACCTGATGTTGCGCTGTTGGAAGCAAGAGCCTGATAAACGACCAACATTTGCTGAGATCAGCAAGGAACTAGAGAAAATGATGGTGAAGAGTAGGGTAAGTGTGGGAAAGTATGAGTTTTGGAAAGTTTTGTGATAATCTGAGTTTGAATGTACAGCAATTATTTTTTTTAAAAGCAAAGTAATTTACCTGTCATCAAATTCTGAGGCATTTCCATATCCAGTTTCTTCCAGATGCATCCAGCTTTTTGAAAGCGGTATTACTTTAGATGGTGGCTTTAGGACTGAGAGTAAATGGCCTCAAGTTGTGCCAGGGGAGGTTCAGATTAGATATGAGGAAAAATGTCTTTACTGAAAGGTTTATCGAGCATTGGCACAGGCTGCCCAGGGAGCTGGTTGAGTCTGCATTCCTGGAGGTGTTTAAAAGACAGTAGACAAGATGCTTAGGTATTAGTAGTGGACAGGTGCAGTTGGACTGGATGATCTCAAAGATATTTTCCAACCAAAGGGTTCTGTGATTTGGTGACTTGAACCATAAATGCATAAGAGTTATCCATAAGCACTGTAAAATCATTACTGTGAAAAGTTATTCCTAAATGGCAGGAAGCCTAAGAAGCCTAGAACTAGGAAGAATGAAATATTTCCTTGAATCCGATTTAGTTATGAGATGATAGCAACAGAGATAGGAGAGTTGTATGATTGCACCGTTCTGAGTTACTTTAATACTATTATAATCCTGTAGAGACTTTCTTTGAACAAATGAATTCTAAGGTCTAAAAGTAAGTCCAAGTTGCTTATATTTATAAATTTTATTCATACCTACTTGCACAGAAACAGATTCTTAGGAAGAAATTTTTTACTTTGAGGAAGAAATGTTTTCCTGTGAGGGTGGGAAGGCCCTGGCCCAGGTTGCCCAGAGAGGTCATGGCTGCCCCATCCCTGGAGGTGTTCAAGGCCAGGTTGGATGGGGTTTTGACCAACCTGATGGAGTGGAAGGTGTCCCTGCCCATGGATCAAAGCAATTCAGCAGCACACATGAATTCTTGTGGTTGACCTAATTATTTATTTTTAGAACAACAGCAGGGATGTTATTTGGCATTATTTACATGGCTAATTTTATACATGTTTATGCAAAAGCTTTTGTAAAATGATGATAAGACCTGAATATCTTCTCCTTTGAGCATGCATAAGTATCTATATATATATTTCATGCATACATATGTATCAGGCATAACAGAAAATGAAGGTCAAAGAAATCAGTTAGCACAGCCCTTTAACTTCTTAGTTAGTTTACCGATGTACAGAATTAAGTAAGGGAAGTATGAGTATGTCCACTGTTTTGGCAAATCGAGTACTTCCAAAGATGCTATGGTGGCAGAAAGGCAAGGCCTACGCTGGTGCCAGAGGTACTATCAAAAGACCAGTGCAGTGGGGTCTGTAGGTACTTGTTTTAAAGAAACTAGATGCATATTTAAGCTGAAGGAGGAGAGATTTAGATGAGATATTAGGTGAGGGTGGGGAGGCCCTGGCCCAGGTTGCCCAGAGCAGCGGTGGCTGCCCCATCCCTGGAGGTGTTCCAGGCCAGGTTGGATGGGGCTTGGAGCCCCCTGATCCAGTGGGAGGGAGGTGGAACTGGATGGGCTTAAAGGTCCCTTCTGACGCAAACTATTCTGTAATTCAATGATTTAGCCTTTATACCCAACCAGCAACATTGCCACATATGTTAACCCGGCCTTTTCTGTGTTCACTTCTTAGGACTACTTAGATCTTGCAGCTTCCACACCTTCCGATTCCTTACTTTATGATGATGGGCTCTCAGAAGAGGAGACACCACTCGTGGACTGTAATAATGCTCCCCTCCCTCGCACTCTCCCTTCCACATGGATTGAAAACAAACTCTATGGTAGAATTTCACATGCATTTACTAGATTCTAGCAACACAAAAAAAATTATTTTTCTTCTGCACTGTTCTCAGACTCTGTAACCCCATTACAGTGTTTCTTGTCCGAATGAAGCCAATCAAAATTTGCTTGGAAGCTTCTTTTGGGTTTTTTTGTTCGTTTGTTTTTTTCTTTTGGTAAATGTCAAAGTTTGCATCCGGATCATCCTTTAGTCATTTTGCAGCTGTGTTTAAAATAAATGTTTTTAAAAGGATGTGAAAATAAGTAAAATGACTAGATATCATACCGAAAAGAAAAAAAAAAAAAGATCAGGGAAGTATACTCAGGGGAAATATAAAATGCTAATGAGTATCTAATTCAACTATCTTGTTGGGAACGTTTAAAATATGTTAGATTTTGCACCTCTAATTTAAGCAATAGACTTTTTTTTTTAAATACTGTTTTTTGCCTTAGCTTAATGATAGGACCCATCCGCAACATTTTTGGTTTATCAAGATGGATTTCTGCATTTCAGCTACTGTTAATGCATTCTGGATCCATAAGCTGAAATGTCTATTTAATGTATCATAGAGTGGAACCAGAGTATTATATACAAAGGGTTGAAATACTGTATATAAGTATTATATACAGACTAAGTCAGCGTATAAGGTCCTTTGAAAATTGAATTAGCAATGGGCATTTTGAAAATACACTCAGCTGTTTTCACGTCCTTTGATTTATTATGAAAATGTCATTACTAAATCTTGATTGAATGATGTAGCAAGTGTTTTTAAAAAGAACATATGCTTTCATATTGTGATGGTGAGATGGACAGTAAAAATGGTTCTTGCCAAAACTCCTACATTTTGTCTCCTGATTCTCCATGGTTTTTAGATATTTACTGACATCGCAGATATTTTTTTTGTTCTTCAAGCAGTACGGCTTTTGAAAAGTTGGATCTTTTAGCTTAAAAGTTGCCATTAATACATGGCTTTGGGTCTATTTTTGATCTCTACCTATGTTATGATTTTATTTAGTAGGTTCCCACAGATCACGTTTACTTTGGGGCCCTTAGTGGCCAGATTGTTAAAAGAATGCAGTAGCAGACAAAGTTGCCACTGAGGTTGATGGCAGATGCTGAATGCTTAATAAGCAACAAAATCTGATTTCTGTTTTTGAATATCTTGACCTTGGTATGGTTCTCTGCTTGTACAGCTGGATCAACATGGTGCTAAGCACTCTGCTTCCAATTTGATGATCACTTGTGCCTAAACTGAGAAGCAGTTACTGGACTCCATGTGAATAATTGCATGCCTAAAATACACGTTAAATGCTGAATCAAGACAAGAGTGCTCAGGACTTTGTTGTACTTTACTCAGTTGTGCTCCTGGGATTTCCTAAAATTAAGCAGGGGATCCTTGGTGAGGGTGTGAGCATCCCCAAAACCTCACTGAAGCCAAAGGAAAGGCACCCATTTCAGTAAATGCAAATACTCTCAGTCATTGGAACGGACTTTGGATCCTGTCCCGGATAGGGTTATTAATTCTTGGAGCACTTCCTGTACAGCAAGAACTTCCTTTTGCAAAGCAATATACTGTTAAAAAAAAAAAAAAATTATGGAAAGATGGAGGCACATCAGTAGAAGAATAATTAGCTTTTTATTATGCACATCTGTGTGCGCACGCACAATTTTTATTAAGTAAGCACTTTTTTTTTTCAGGGTTTTTGCCTACATCTGAATTTGTGCTTCAGGGCTTTCGAAACATCATTTATAAGAATTGATTTGGGACAAAATCCAGTGGACTGGCTTAAATTATTGAAGGGAGTTTTGCCAAGGGCCTTACTGTCTGCACATGAAGTTATGGTTCTTCAGTGCAGAAAAAATTATCTGTTTTCATTTTTAGGCATGTCATACCCGAACTGGCCTGAGGAGAGCCCCGTTCCACTCACAAGATTCGATGGCACTAACTCTGTGTTTTCAAGATATGCAAATGATAGTGTATATGCTAACTGGATGGTTTCACACTCAGCGGCAAAATTTATGGACAAGTTTGATAGCTAAAATTTTCTTTGTGAAAGGTAATGGACTCCTGAGGGGAACAAAGATGCAAAGAATGGAAATGCCGTTGGCTCGTTCTTTGTGCAATCAGCAACTGACTTTTAAATTGGCAAGCCCTTTTATTGGTAGTTTCTAAAGTGTGTTACTCATGCTGAAGACTAGAATTGGTGATTTCCCCTTTCAGAAAACATATCAAGCTGGATAAGAGTTGTAGTTCCAGTACTTCTTTCTAGATTGCCATGGTTCCATTTGGCAACTTCCTAATGCAAAGGGCCCCGCGCTCGTTCTCGCTGGTTTTTAGACTAATCGTCCTGTGTTACAGCTTTCTTGGATGGGAAAATGTACTAGAACTGCTACTTTTATAGTGGCTATGACCACTTGATCTAAGCAGGAAGCACAAATAATATATGGAAGGGAGGGGGGAAATAGGCTCCCAAATTACTGAGTTTGCTGTTGAATGAGAAGTGTTACGGTGATGTCAGCACTATCTTGGTTTGGAAGCAAACATTAAGAAAGTCAGTAGAGGACTTGAGATTCAACATTTGAAGTCTTGTAAAATGTATTGTCTTGTCTTAATGAGAAGAGAGTTTGTTTTATTAGTCTTGACTTCTCTTACCTTTAGCACAATGGAGATTTGATACAAGATAAGCTGTATAGACTGATGGCAATCAAGAGTGTTCGTCTGACATAATTTACTTTCCATCACCTACATCTTACTAATGTTAAAATGCACAATCTTGTACAATCGTAATTCCTCTTTTGAGTTCAAAATAGGCTGTATGGGATTTTTAGGTTGAATTCAAGTAAAGGGATTTTTGTTTGCAGTCATTCTCAGTGGGCTGAAGTCCTCCTCTCATCTCCAAATTGGATACACTGCCATGTACAGGACACTGCCATGACATAACTCCAAATGAATTTATTACTTTGAAAGTCATGAGTAAACAACACTTGCACAGCAAAATTGGTATAAAAAAATCTACTGTTAATGAAACTATTCAAGGAAAATGTCATCGGAACTCGTTAAGGTGAAATATAAAAATGTTGTGCCTACAACACTGACTTGATGTTTGGGAGAACGATCAGACTGTAGGTCACGTGTTCTATGTGGAAGAGTAAACGATCAGCACTACTTCTGTCTTTATTTGTAATCTAATATGGTTAAATTTAACTTTTTTTGCTGCAAATGTTGGGACATAAATCCCGAGTGACTTCTTGTTAGCGTTGTGATGGTTATTCTAAATAATCCAGTTCTACCAAAGCTTTGCTCCTGTCACTTACAATCCAATTTAGCTGTTCTCAGATGTTGTTTTGTGTATCAACTTTCTGTTTCCATTAAAGTCTGTGATTTCAGAAACAAGAGAGTCAGACTGCCAAAACCTGAACACAGATTTTCATGTCACAAAAAGTGGGATATCAAGTGCTGTGATGGCCTTTAAACACCTTCACTGTTCAGTATATTTGATCCTGTCCTGGCTTTGGACAGGCTCTAAGCAGAGTGACTTTTTTGTTGTACGAACCTTTGCCATGTTGTGTAATGCTTTTGTGCAGTAAACAGATACAGCTGTATATACAGAAGGGGTTCAGTTGTGGTATAATGGTGATCTTGACTGGCATGACGCAACTGACAGAATGCATACTTTTAAAATAAATGGCACTGAAAATTAAGCCCATTATATGGGCTTTTTTTTTTTTTTTCTATTGAGAGATCTATGAAAAAGAAGAAAAAACCTAGTAACTTTTTGCTTTATCCAGTCCTTTTCCTATATTGTTTTCTGTAAATGGCAATTCTTTATTTGCCGTGAGCAATGAAGGCACCAAGGCTTTTCTTTATATTTTTTATTCTCCCTTGAATATGAATGTCCTTTTATCAGCTATCTTCAGCAGCAGCATTCAACTGGGAGAAGGAAAGTACCCAGTTTCTAACTGAAAGACCTTGCAGCAGCGTTGCTGTACAATGAGTGGGATAGTCAGTGGTGCTGAAATAACCAGTGGATGCAGAAAAGAATTGTGCACTTTGGACCTCCAACGTGAGTCAGTGTTGTTTCAGTCATTTTCCTGTGAAAAATTTCACTACTATTTTTTCTCACCTGTTACCAGACATAGATTCTGCATACAAAATACATACAGTGTGCATAACTATAGTTGCCATATCCAATTACCTACATTAAGTGCAGCTTAATGAAAAATTCTTAACCAGTGTTTCCTAATTCAACTAATTTTGACTCCCTTCCTGCCCATGTTATTACTTTTGAGTATTCATTTATCACATGAAAGTTTCTTGTGTCATCTGTGTACGCTGCTTTTGTAATTGTTTCCTGTTTCTTCTGTGTTACCATTGGTCAGAACACGGTGACAATCACATTTCAATTCCCCACTGGAGAGTAAATGTACTCCCCATGGAGGAAAAAATGACACTGCAGAGAATTACTTCCATCAGTACCAGAAATACTTACTTGGCTGCCATGTGGAAAGTGAATATGAAGGGAACAAATGACTTGCCTAAATGTATAGATTGGAGGGAATATTGCTAAAAACTTCTGCCAGCCTTTTCTAAGTATCTGCAGATGTGACATGGTTTACCTGGTCTGTACTTGGAGTTGGGACGGATTGGGGGAAAAGGTAAATGTCGTGTGTCCTAGTCACAGCAGCACAAGGAAGTTATTGTAATATTTGTTTCCACAAACTTTTCCAGAGATACAATACTATGAAGTAGCACATTTTAATCTGCAGACATTAGCCTACTACTTATAATTTTGAAATGTTTTGTGTCAAAGCTCAGCCTGCCTAAAACCCCCTGTGTCTCTCACTGCAGCTACAGAATACTAGAGATGACACTGAGCAGCACCAGCTCCTAGGTAGCACCAGGGAACATTCCCCCTCAACAAAGTGCAAATTGTCCACAGCGAGTTGAATAGTTTGACTTTTTAGCCTAAGCTAAGAACCCTATGGTTCCCAAAAGATGTATAAAAGTATGTAAAATCTTAATAAGAAAACTTAAGCTGTTCAGGTCCACTGCATCTAACTTCATATAATTTAAGCAGCCCCTCTGATTACAGTGGGATCATTTATGGATAAATTATTCATTAACATTTTCTGATCTAAAATCAAGTATCCCAGTAGTCTGCTAGCAAAAGTTTGAAACATATTATCAAAATATAGACAAAATAGCAATAGCCTGTGTCTCCCCATCCCTAACACAATAATCATAACTTGTCTATCTAGAAGCAGTACTTAAAGCAGGTACTAGAAACTAGAAGAGAGGTAAGCACAAATATATCTTTTTACATATCTGGAAGAAACAGTGAATGAAAAATTTTTCAGTATATATAAAGTTCTTCAGCATAGATTAATTGTTCGTGTAAGCTGTGTTTCATATTTGTTTCTCATTTGGGACAGCAACCTGTGTCTTCCGGTTATGACAGAGAGATATATTTCATAGAATCTTAGAATCACTA
>VWPV01001826.1:1257-14684 GCA_013389885.1 Geococcyx californianus | reverse complement strand
TCCCCTTCTACGTAATGTAGATATTTATCTTCACGATGGTGCAAGATAATTCCAAGTATCATACTCATGAACTTTATTTAATCTTGTTTTGAGTGACTAGTCCAAGAATAACCAGATCTCAGTGACAGGAAATTATTCCTGGCATTCATTCCAGTTTTCATTGGGTTAGGTCTCTTTTTCCCTGTATTACCTTAAAATGTTGTCTTCCTTCATTTATCTGTGCCTCTGTTCAAGTGACAGTCCTGAAAATTCATATAAAATTGTGTATACATTTGTTTGTATGCTTGTTACTTTCATCAGTAAAAAAGCCTGATACTCTCATGATCCTTAGCTACTCAGTTGCTCTATATCTGTATGATGAGATTGTTCCCCCTCACACCAGTATAAATCAGAAGGTGCTGGTGTTGGTAATGCCACAGCAAGGATAAATCTAATACTTTTAACATCCTTTCTGAATTCTTGACCGGGCTTTTAGCTAATAATATGTCAGCATAAACTCCACGGAAATCGATAGTCACCTATATCATCATGGATTGGGCCCAAGGTATTATGTGATTTAAAGCATGTTATTTTTTCTGCAAAAACAATTTTATGTGCTATTGATTTTCAAGTTATACTGCTGTTTGGGTTCCTCTTCTTTTTTGTACTCTTTTTTAGAGCAATGTTCAAGGACATCTTGGATGCTCCACATCTGTGGGCCAAACCACAGCTTACATTTCACTTGTGCCACTAGCAACATCTGCCATTTGCTATTTTCTTTGAATTCAGCTTTGGGCTGGCAGAAATTTACACATGGTGATCTCTCTGGATATTGGCTTCTGAAAATAATGTCCCTTGGGTTTTGAGTAAGGGACATTTTGAACATGTTCTTATGTTCTACAGTGCAATAGTTTTTTTTCTGAAATGTGGGTCTCGGACAATTGATCAAGGTTTAATTCAGTTATGAACCCTATTCAGTTCTCTTTACATTTGAGTTTTCCACCGGCAAAGCTCGAGTGACTGCATTACTGCTCTTGAAAGCTAAACAGGACATAGAAGTCTTTATTTATTTATTTACATATGGGCATGCAAACATTGCACCTGTTTAGTTGTGTAAGACCTGTGCAGCTAAACTGGAAGCAGTGAACTCATGCTGATCAGCCTCAACCAATATAGCTAAACCTGGCACTGAGAAATTAAAATCCTCTGTTGCAGAGGTTTGGAAACCACAAAACATCTACTCTGACTTGTATAGTATAGCCTGTATTCACCAGATTATCCTAGTGCTGAGGTCAGCAATTTCTGTTGGGTTTAAGGTAATTATTCTCAGTTTCTTGACACATGAACTTCTTTGACTCCTTCAAGAAACAGAACCCACCGTGAAGCAAATGAAGTAGAGAAATGTAGGAGATGAAACAGAAAATGTGTAGGGAATAATGAGAGTAAATAACTGATCCTGCCATCATTTACACCTTCTCAGAAGCACAGATGACTAAGCAGGGATAGAGGTTATGGAAAATTGCTTTGGGTGGTTCAAAAGAAACAGCAAAAATTCATGTGCATCTGTGCATGATAAGCATCAACTTGTCAGTCTCATCCCTTTATATTCTGAAAAAGTCATGAGGATAAATGGTCTAAATTCTCTGCATATCTCACTTTGTTAATTAGACATGTTTTTCACATCAGGATGTTTGTTTCTTTGCCTTCATGTCCTTCTTGTTCCCGTGCTTCCTCATGCTGGATTACATTTCAGACAGATTACAGACTTCTATAAAGCCATACTGTAACAATCAGTAGCAGACTGTCCGTTGCCTGTGTATACCTCTGTAGTTTTTACAAAAGTGACTGAGAAATGGAGAAAAATTATTTGGGAATGAAAAAAAAGGCAAAACATAAATATAAGAGGAGTATGCCACTGCAGACAGTAGCTCAACCAGGGAAGATCAAGTGGAAAAGGAGTAAAAATTTCCTACCTTTGGTTCATACCTTATGAGAGGTTTCTTTAGTGATCGCTCTTTTGTTTAGCCAAAGCAGTGCTTGTTTATCGATCTGTGGCTTAATATTAATGTATCAGGATGAAAACTGGATGGGGAAGAAGGTTAAATGACAAGCACACTCTGACTCAGGAACTGCAGGGCTGATGAATGTCTCAGAAAGCTAACTGAAAGGAAATCCTTTTTCAATGTACCCTGAAAATAACAACAAAAATGAAGTGAGCGCATTTTGGTTTAACTAATTCTGAATTACTGAAGGAATATTTTGGAAGTGTTTCTCATAGCAGCACTAGCACCAAATGAATTCATTGAGATCAGTGAATAATAGCTAATAAATTAATATCATTGTGGGGAAATAAAACTGTTAGCAAAATAATTTATGTGTGTAATTCTTTGTAGCTAAACTCCTATTTGTTCTCCTCTGCATTAAGGTGTCTCTGTTTTCTCCTGCTTCTCACTTCTAGGACAGTTGGTATTCTGATGATTTACATGTGAGGTACAATATTGTAATCCCCAGGATGTTTTCCTCATTCATAACTCTCTGTGCATGTATCTGTAGACTTTCAAGGTGGTATCAGAGGTATCCTCGTGCATCTTAGGGGACTGATTGACTGTCAGTGATTTTATTGAGTGTTATAGAGGAGACAGAGACTGTGAAACTTGCCCAGGGCTGAATTTGAATATGTGAATAGTGGTTTCAGCCCAAAAGCCTTTTTTTCTGTCTCAGTGCTGTTGTAAGTCTAGAGTAACTTATCTGAAGTCAGTGGAATTACTTCAATCTAAAATCAGAGTAAACAAGAGGAGAAACAGATCTTCATTTGTATTTCTCTTAGGAAAGCTCTTATTGTTTGTTGTTCAAGTCAGCAAAATGAGGAATAACATTCTTTATTATGTAAACAATGTGATTAGAGATCAAACTAAATTTGTTCTGACTTTTCCACTCAGATTTTCTCCAATATATTGTGAATAAATGAGATAAAGAGGATTCCTTTGCCTATCTGACTATACAACTCATATTTGTAAATTTAAAGGAAGAGCAGAGCAGAATACTTTTGGAGTCTGTTGGAGAATTCTTATTTGATAAAGCAAGGAAAAGAATTTGACCTAGATTCATTAAAATATAAAAGGCAATAGGGTTAGTTAAGCTTTGCCTTCCTAAGTGTGGCTATTCAAATTTAGCAAAGAAGCTAGGGAGTAGTTTTATTCATTTTTTCTTGGAGGATCTTGCTGGTTTTAGAATGAGATTTTGAGGTTTCTCTGTGAGTGCTATGGGAAACATAAAGAAAATTTACTCTTCCATCCTCTCCAATTAGACATCCTTTACAAGTACGCTTTCTTTCTAGGAATGGGATGTTGGTACTTACATGAAGTAACTGAAAAAAATGAAGAGGAAATTCCTGAATTTAGGGACACTTCTGTGATCCAGGATGCAGAATAAAAGAAACTGGGAATATTTTATCAGATGAATACGTCATCTGCCATGAGCCTGACCTGTGATGGTTAGGCATGTGCTACCATGAAGCCACTGAAGAGAAGGGCTTTAGAGCAGAAGATCACACCAGGGAACTCTTCCTAAAGCAGCAAACCCCAGAGGTAAAGGTGCAGGGGACAGAGAGTATCCCATCCCCTCCCTCACCAGCCAGAAGGAGTGAGCTCCTTAAGAGAGACTGCTCTGACTCAGGTGGGAACAAGAGCAACGGTGTCTAATCCCTCTCACACACAAGAGCAGTTCCCAGCAGCATGAGTGACCAGGAATGCAGTAAACACAGTGGGCAAACAAGGCAGGCAAACAGGACATGGTGTGTCAGAAGGTTGTGGTGAGGTGGTTTTCACAAAAATTTGTGTAGGCAGGGAAGGCATGTGGACAGAGAGCAGTCCCGTCCTGTCACTATAGGGTAACTCAACTAAGTGGTCATCACCCTCCCAGAAGAGGACCTATCCTGTGGTTTGCACTTGCCTGAAAGCCATTATTATAAGGGATGTGGTGACCCAGTAGGAGCTTCCACACAAACATGCAACTGTCCAGGTCCCAGCTGCAGGGAGGCCCTCAGCCTGTCACTCCACGCTGGAGGGCAGCAGAGACAACAGCTGTTCTCAGTGTGACCAGGTGAATGACCTGTTCAGCCTAGTGGTGGAGCTGAAGGAGGAAGTGGAAAGTTCAAAGAGTATCAGGGAGTGTGAGAGGGAAATAGACTGGTAGTGAAACACCCTACCACCCCTGGGGCCAAGGCAGCAGGAGAAGGCTCCACAAGAAGCAGAGGATCCCTTATACACTTACAGAAGGAAGGAAGGAAAGGACCTAAGAGACAGAAGTGAATGGAAACAGGTCTCTGCTTGGGCTGGAAGGTAAACCCCCTCCTAATCTCCCTTACCTTCCCAGTTGCCCTTACACAGCAGATACTGGACTCTGGAACTTGAGGACCAGGCGGAAGAGGATGTAGGTGAAGATCCATTCAGGGGGTTGCTGAGGGTGAGTCAGTCAGCCCCAGGCTTTATGAATGCCCCCATAAAGAAAAGAAAAGAGGGTAATTGTCATAAGCAATTTCCTTCTAAGGAGAAGGGAAGGCCCAGTGTGCCAACCAGACACATCCCTGGGGTCCAGATTGAAGAAATTACTAGGGAACTCCATGGTCTTGTAGAGCCTTCTGATTATTACCTACTATTGGTTGTGCAGGTTGATAGTAATGAGGTTGTGGACAGAAGCCAAAAGTGATCAAAAGGGACTTTAGGACACTGGGGTGAATGTTTCAAGGATCAGGAGCTCAGATAGTGTTTTCCTCAATCCTGTCAGTGGCAGGGAAGAATACCCAAAGAACAGGAAAACTTATCTGATTAACACGTGGCTCAGAGGCTGGTGCCATTGACGGAATTTGGGGGTTTATGATCATGAGGAGCTTTATGTGGCAACAGGCCTGTTGGTGACCCGTGGATTTCAGCTGTCTCAAAGGAGGTAAAGGATTCTTGCTCATGAGTCGGTGGGGCTCAGTTTCAAAGGCGGAAGGGGATATCTCCAAGCTCACTAGAGATGAGCATAGTGTGGCATGCTTGTGTTGGGGATGAAATCAACAGCCCAGCTCAAGTGTATCTACACCAATGCACTTAGCATGGGCAACAAACAGGTGTGGCTGGAAGCCATTGAGCAGCAGGATAGCTATGACTTAGTCTGCATCACAGGAATATGGTGGGATGACTCTCATGACTGGAGTGCTGCAATGGATAAGCTCTTTAGAAGGGATAGGCACAGGCAAGGAAAGAGAGGTAGCTGGGTGGCTCTGTATGTTAGGGAAGATTTTGATTATTAGAGCTATGTGATTGTGATGATAAAGCTGAGTGCTTATGAGTAAAGCAGAAAGGCAAGACGAACAAGGTAGATATCCTGCTGGGAGTTTGTTATAGACTACCCAACCAGTATAAAGAGATAGATGAAGCATTTTACAAGCAGGTGGCAGAAGCCTCACCATTGCCAGCCCTTGTTCTTGCAGGGGATTTCAACTTACTAGATGTCTGCTGGAAATACAACACAGCAGAGAGGAAATGGTCTGAGAAGTTCCTAGAGTGTATGGAACACAGCTGGTAAGTGACCCTACTGGGGAGATGCCTTGCTGACCTGCTGTTTACAAACAGAGAAGGACTGGTGGGAGATATGGTGGCTAGAGACTGTCTTGGGCTTAATGACCATGAAATCAGAGAGTTCTGGATTCTTAGAGAATTAAAGAAGAGGGTCAGCAAAATCATTAGCATGGACTTCTGAAGGGCAGACTTTGGCCTGTTCAGGACAATGATTGAGAGAGTCTCTTGAGAGACAACCCTAAATGCAAAGAGGTCCAGGACGGCTGGACATTCTTCATGAAATAGGTCTTAAATGAGTAGGGGCAGTTTGTCACCAAGATGAACTGCCAGGAAATGCACCTGGACTGGCTGAACAGGGTGTCTTTACTGGGGCTCAGGAAAAAATGGAGAGTCTATGACTTTGGAAGAAGGAGTAAGAAACTCAGGAAGAGTACAGGGATCATGCAGAGAGAAAATCAGGAAGCACAAAAGCATAGCTAGAAGTCAATCTGGCCACTGTTGGAAGAAATAACACACAATGTTTTTACAAATGCCTTAACAACAAAAAGACGACCAAGGATGGTCTCCATCATTTCTTGGATGTGTGAGGGAACATTGCAACTAAGGATGAGGAAAAGGCTGAGGTACTTAATACCTCCTTTGTCCCAGTCTTTAATAGTCAAATCAGTTATCCGTAGGATATTCAGCCCCTTGAGATGGAAGACAGGGATGAAGAGCAGAATAAAGCCCTCATAATCCAAGAGGCAACAGTTAACAACCTGCCTCACCAGCTGGACATTCGGAAGTCTGTGAGGCCAGATGACATCCATGCTAGAGGACTGAGGAAACTGGGGGAGGATCTTGTCAAGTCACTCTCCATCACATACCAGCAGTGCCGGTTAGCAAGGGAGCTCCCAAGTGACGCCCATCTTCAAGAAGGGCTGTAAGAAGGATCTGGGGAACTACAGGCCTGACAGCCTGATCTTGGTACTGGGCCTGATTATGCAGCAATTCATCTTAAATGCACTCATCAGGCATTTTCAGGACAACAAGGGGACCAAGCCCAGCCAGCATGAATTCATGAAAGACAGATCCTGCTCAGACCACCCTGATCTCTTATGACCAGGTAATTCAATTGTGGATGAGAGGAAGGTTGTGAATGTTACCTACCTGGACTTCAGCAAAGCCTTTGACAATGTTTCCCACAGTCCTAGGGAAACTGGCAGTTCATGGCTTAGACAGGTGTGCTCTTCACTTGCCAAAAAATTGGCTGGATGGCTGAGCCCAGAGAGTTGTGGTAAAGGGAGTGGAATCCAGTTGGTGGTTGGTGGCAAGTAGTGTTCTCCAGGGCTAAATGTTGAGGCCAGTCTTGTTTGATATTTATATCAGTGATCTGGATGAGAGGACTGAGTTCTCCCTCAGTAAGTTTGCAGATGACACCAAACTGTGTGGGTGTGTCGATCTGCTCAAGAGTAGAAAGGCTCTGCTCAAGAAGAAGAAAGGGATCTGGACTGGCTGGATCAATGGGCAAAGGTCAAATGTATGGGGTTTAACAAGATCAAGTGTTGGGTCCTGCACTTGGGTCATAACAACCCCATGCAATGGGGCTTGGGGAACAATGGCTGGAAAGCTGCCTGGTGGAAAAGGACCTGGGTCTGCTCTTTGACACCTGAATATGAGCCAGCAGTGTTCCCAGGTGTCTAAGAAGGCCAACTGCATCCTGGCTTGTATCAGAAATGGTGTGGCCAACAAGACTAAGGAAGGGATCATTCATATGTTCTTGGCACTGGTGAGGCTGCACCTTGAATGTTGAGTTCAATTTTGGGCCCCTCACTATAAGAAGGACATTGAGGGGTTGAAGTGTGTCCAGAGAAGAGCAATGAAGCTGGTGAAGGGTCTTGAGCACAAGTCTTATCACGGGTTGCTTAGAAAACTGGAATTGTTTAGTCTGGAGCAGAGAAGGCTGAGGGGAGACCTTATCGCTCTCTTCAACTGTCTGAAAAGGAAGGTGTAGTTAGGTGGATATTAGGAAAAGTTTATTTACTGAAAGAGTGATCAAGCATTGGAATGGGCTGCCCAGGTAAGTGGTGGAGTGATCATCCTTGGAGCTGTTCAAAAAACATGTAGATGTGAAATTTCGGGATATGGTTTAGTAGGCACAGTGGTATTGGGCTGAGAGATGGACTTGATGATCTGAGAGGACTTTTCCAGTCTTAGTGATTTTATGAGTCTATGTGTCAGAGGAGACTTCTGCAGTCTTTCTCAGGCAGCTATGCAGGAGTAGCCTTGACCATGCTCCACCACGGCAGATATCACAAAGAACTTGCTTTTTGTTTCTCTACTGTTACTGTATATATTCACATTGAAGCAGGTCTCTCCTGGGTGCCATATATCCCTGAATGGTTAGGAATGTTCTCTATACTTCTATTCAGCTGTAATAATGAAGAATGCATAATATTTTCTAATGTTTAATCTCTATTGTAGGAGTTACTTTTGCTTTCAAATTGTGGTTTTGTAGTTTTGGGGGCTTTAACTTCACTGAAACTAGTTTATCTGTTTCTACTTTTCTCAACAGTCTGGCTTAATCAGAAGGAAACCCTGACCACAAGTCAGAGCTACAATGCTTTTGATTAAAAAAAAAAACCAAACAAATCCCCCATGGCTTTGATAAAGAAGCCTTTGCGAATCCATGTCTCCTTTTTCAGTTGTACAGGTAATTGGTGCCTGGCAGCTCATTCCTGTTATATTTCTTTGGCTTGGCTTTGTGTTAATTACCTAAATTTATTCATTTAGAAGCATCACAGCATGTGGTTTGGCAGGGACATGTTTTCTTAGAGGCTTTCATGTATGCTTTTTTGCCTCCACCGGAAGCTGCATTTACTGTACTGTACTTCAAAATGTTATTGTTTGTTTTATTTAGTCAGATAAACAAATATTATGATAATGAAAAGTCCATGAACAAATGGTGCCAACAGCAGAGCACTAAACATAAGAATTAATTAACAAGAACAGTCAGCTATCCCAGATGTTTGATGCAATTTTGAAGAGAGAACTTGAAATATTGAAGATGTTCGAAGCAGCACTTATGAGGTCGAAAACACCGATGTACTTTAACATCTAAATTACAAATGTGATCTCTGTATCTTATCTACTGGCTTATAAATTAATGATACCAAGACTTGCATGCCTACAGTTCATTAGTTGCAGGAAAAGAAAGCTGTTCCTATGCCTGTTTTCTGCCCATTTGGTTTTTCCCAATTCTGATTTACTTGTCAGAATGGGCCAGGGGCCAAAGGATGGAGAAGGGATTCTCTTCATTGTTAATAGTTCAGACCGTCACATGTCTCACCAATTTCTAATATCTCTTACCTGTTTTGAAAAGCTGATCCAGAGTGCACTAGAGTTAGAAGGTCAGGCTGAAACAAGAATGTTTCCATTACCTCTGTGTTTCCCCTCATTTCTTTTACCAGTCTTTTTTGTGCTATGTGGCTTCTGTATGCACTTGGTCTTACTCTTTGTTGAGATTTCAAGGACCCATTTGAAAGCCAGTTAAAAAGGGAGGTCTTGCTCTGCCTGCTAGGGTCCAGGTATCTCAGACTATGATTTACCTCTGATATATCCTGATACAAGCAATGATGCTAGTTTATTTCTTTGTAAGTAGCAAGAGGCAAGAGCTGCAGAGGCTTCAGCTACCCTTGGATAGCCTGAATTGGTGTTTGCCACCACTTGAGATACTGGAGCTTGTACAGAAAGTACTCTGTAAATAACATCTCAGACTGCAAATAGTCTCCAGGGGGCTAGTCCTTCTGGTTCTTAGTCAGTCCTGTGGTTAAGCTCCCTCCTAAAGAAAGAGGACAAACTGTATTGCAAACTTTGGCATAACCCCATGGGATTGATTTAAAGCTAGCAAAGGGTGTTCTGGGGTGCAAGAAAGAACTGCTTGTATTTTGCGTTCTGTCATTGCTGTTAGGTCAAGGCTAGCTATAGTTTGCTCCTGAAGAAAGACTCTAGTCAGAGTTTATCTGCCCACCTCGGGTGTGGCCCTCAGAATTTTCAGAAAAAATAATAAATCCTTGTTTCTCCTAGTTAAGCTTATGACATCATGGGAGAAGATTGATTCTGAATACATAGAAAAATAAACGTGAATTTGACTTCACTGGAAACAAAAATTGGCCCATATGCTGAACTTGGCTTGTGAAACAAGGAAATACTCACTAAAGCAGAGNAGGGGAGGGGAGGGGAGGGATTCTAGTTGCAAACTAGAATCTTATGATGCTGGGGTGGCTAGATGAGGTTGATGGTAACGCTGTAGTTTATCATTAGTTTTGGTACCATGTGCTTTAGGGCAGAGAAGAGATGAGGGACAAAGTGAAGGTTATTCCTTTTAATAAGAGATAGTAAAGCAAAGTGGATAGAAAAAACATATTTGCTGTAAACTCAGGAGATTACAAACTGTTTGAATTATTTAGAAACTGGGCACTGGATCTGCATCCTTTCATTTACTGTCCACAGGACTGAAGAAACTCACAGGTACAACTGCAAGTAATTGGCAGTGTAAGGAACACAGTGTTTCCTGACAGCGTTTCTTGGCAGTCCTCTTCCAGCAGAGAAACAGAGATGTGTAGGGACAATGCTTACATCTCACTGGCATGGCTCCCTCTTATCTCTCCTCTGCAGTAAGAGAAGCACAAAAAGCTTTAATGGCTTGAGGTATGCTTTCTCAAGACTCATCTCTATCTATAGCATGAGTGGAAGCATCTTGTGGATTGCAGATGCACTGTAACACTTCATACAAGGATCTTCCTGGTTTGGGAGACGTGTAGAAAACATAGATCTCCACAGAGGTCAATGGTCAAGCAAAGGTGGGTCAGGGAAATCCTCAGAGCACTTCTGAACTCCTGGATGAACCCAAACCTGTGACCCAGGTAACTAGTAACTCCAACCCAAATTCTTGTATCTGGTTTTCTTGTTACCTCCTCCAGCTCCCAGTAGAAACAAGCCTGGATGCATAAACTAGGCAGGAGCTGCAATCTGCTCCAAGTCGTCCCTGGTAGATGATCAGGATTAGTTTAGACACAGTTGGATGAGTTTGACAATGCTCACATCAAATTTGCCCTTTGCCACAGGCTGTCTACAGAGCAGTAAGCTATTTTTACTCTCCTACTGTTCTGTATTGCCAACTCAACTGTTCTAAATCATGTCCTAAAAACCTAGAGATGGATACAGAAAAAACCTTTGCAAACAATAACTGTGAAGAGTATTTTCCTTCTCATTTCTGAACTTCACAACAAGACAGGTTCAATTCATTTCAAGTCATTAAGACCTTTTACTCAGTAATGGTACATACTTATGAAGTAAATACTTTGATATTGATTTTAAGTCTATTACAAATTCTTTTAAACATTACATTCAGAATCTACTCCCTGAAGTTGCTCAAAGAAGTAACTGTAATATTACATTTGGTAAATTTTAAAGTTTTTTGTCTTAAAGTAGTTCAATGCACACCACTGCTTTGGGTCCTAGGTTGGACTTGATGATCTCAAAAATCTTTTCCAACCTTATGATACTGTGATACTGTGATGCCACTTTGTACTCTCGATAGGGCTGTCAAGGGAAGAAAGAACAACAATGAAAAATAGAGTAAAATGTAAGCAGTTTTGTCATTAAAATATTAATTTAGAACAGCAAACAATATCAGTTGTTATCTCCTCAGAAGAAAAATAGTCAACAGTATTGGTTTTCTTAAGCAGAAGTTAGCTATCTGACCTGAGCTCCTTCCTGAAGCCTTTCAAGGAAGTCTGCTAATAAAATAAAAGAAAATAAACAGTTCTAAATGTCCACATTTTTTCTGTTCATTTCTTTATTTTCATTTTCTGTAGTGCTCATTATATCTCTTATATTAATCATCATTATTTTTCCTTTACAACTCTCTTGACTTTTTTTTTTACTTTTCTGTTCATTACACTACTTCTCTTCTACCCGCTTTGTTTTTCTTTCTAAAAAAATCCTCTCATGTATTTCTTATCACATTCATGACAATATCCTCTCTCCTGCTTTGCTTTTCAGCTCCATTTCACTTCTCCCTGATGACCCTGCATCTTCCTGTCTTGCCTCAGATTATTGACAAGGGAAATTTCAGTTCACACCTCACTTGCCTGTGGGAAAAAGAAATAGCATGAAGGGAGCTATGTGGCCACCTGAAGAATGAATATAAGCCATTCCAGCTGGCCATTTGTCCCACAGGCCAGCCACCTACCCACCTTCCTGTGTTATTGTGCTGTCCTTTCCACACTTCTCCCCGATGTAACTGTCATGTTTCAAGCTGGAATTTTATGTCTAAAAATTGTGACAGGGCAGGCACCAGCCACCTTGTTAAGCCAGAGATGTAGCAGTAGCCTGGAAAACTAGGTTTTCCCTCTGACACTTAGAGTCCTTCCTGCAGAAGTGGTGCTCAATGTCGCGGAGGTAACAGATGTTCAGCAAGGATTTGCTTTCATTATTGGAATTTTACGGGCTTCTGGAAATCCCTTGTTACTGTCAGACAGGAGAAGCTGACAAATTATTTGGAAAAAAAGGAGAAACAAATAATATGTGAAATAAAAGTGGAAAACAATCAGCTCCATTTTAAGTGGACTTAAAATTTCCTTAGGAGAAAGCCCATTAGGTAG
Source organism: Geococcyx californianus (assembly GCA_013389885.1). Taxonomy (NCBI): domain Eukaryota; kingdom Metazoa; phylum Chordata; class Aves; order Cuculiformes; family Neomorphidae; genus Geococcyx; species Geococcyx californianus. The sequence continues at coordinate 2,494 of VWPV01001826.1, read as the reverse complement.
AGTCTAACACGGTGACACTGCATTTTTCTCTATGAAGGGCTCGGCACAGGTGGCGATTGTTTGCTGTTATGAAAAAGAAATGGCACACAAATGGTGAGTTTTAAGATGGAGCAAAAACATAGAAGAAGGATCCTCCTAAACAGAGATAATGTGACCGTGGCAAAATGACTACACAAGAACATAGACTCAATCTAAATATTTGTAGTTCTGGGAACCTTTTATTGAGCATATAGAATCAACATTGTTAAGAAATCCAGTAGACCTGTCTTCTTTTGTATTGTACTAAGATCAAAAGGCAGTCTGTGTTAGTCATGGGAGAATTTCTCCTATGTACCTACTTAGTTAAATAACCAAAGTGCACTGTATTCATTTTCACTGTGATCTTAATTTGAAAATATGCCAGTGCTCTGCTTTAGTGAGTATTTCCTTGTTTCACAAGCCAAGTTCAGCATATGGGCCAATTTTTGTTTCCAGTGAAGTCAAATTCACGTTTATTTTTCTATGTATTCAGAATCAATCTTCTCCCATGATGTCATAAGCTTAACTAGGAGAAACAAGGATTTATTATTTTTTCTGAAAATTCTGAGGGCCACACCCGAGGTGGGCAGATAAACTCTGACTAGAGTCTTTCTTCAGGAGCAAACTATAGCTAGCCTTGACCTAACAGCAATGACAGAACGCAAAATACAAGCAGTTCTTTCTTGCACCCCAGAACACCCTTTGCTAGCTTTAAATCAATCCCATGGGGTTATGCCAAAGTTTGCAATACAGTTTGTCCTCTTTCTTTAGGAGGGAGCTTAACCACAGGACTGACTAAGAACCAGAAGGACTAGCCCCCTGGAGACTATTTGCAGTCTGAGATGTTATTTACAGAGTACTTTCTGTACAAGCTCCAGTATCTCAAGTGGTGGCAAACACCAATTCAGGCTATCCAAGGGTAGCTGAAGCCTCTGCAGCTCTTGCCTCTTGCTACTTACAAAGAAATAAACTAGCATCATTGCTTGTATCAGGATATATCAGAGGTAAATCATAGTCTGAGATACCTGGACCCTAGCAGGCAGAGCAAGACCTCCCTTTTTAACTGGCTTTCAAATGGGTCCTTGAAATCTCAACAAAGAGTAAGACCAAGTGCATACAGAAGCCACATAGCACAAAAAAGACTGGTAAAAGAAATGAGGGGAAACACAGAGGTAATGGAAACATTCTTGTTTCAGCCTGACCTTCTAACTCTAGTGCA
>VWPV01001825.1:20010-114338 GCA_013389885.1 Geococcyx californianus | reverse complement strand
GCAGCTGTTCCAGCGCCTGACAGTTCCTACCTCCCTGTGCTGCATGGTGGCCTGGTGGGCTTCAAATTTCAGCAGTAGAAAACAAACAGTACTGGTTCAGTGTGAATTAAAATTATTAAATCAGACTTGAAACTACACAAGTCTATGCTGACTGAAAGGCACATCATAATCAGACATCTTCCTAACTTCTGCTTAATTGTAGGAGCTCAAAATGGCACATATTCCTTTACTGGCACGTACCTTACTAATTTACCAAGATTTTATATAAGAATATAAAAAAGTGACAATTTTATCGTGCGCATCCCTTGATCAACATTACTCTGTGCTGAAAACCACTCACTCCAAGGTATTTACTACTTAATATCATACAAGGATGTGATCTAATAATATGATAGTATAAGAATTATGACATTAAAGTTTAAAACTTCAATATTTTCTTCAGGTTTCAGCATCCAGTGTCAAAGACAAATATCTCAATAAATTTTTTTAAACCCCTTAACTATTATTTTCTTTTCCACATGCAAACATTCCGCATTAATAGACAGAGACCATTTTCAACTTCAAATTGTATCAATTGTACTATTAAATAATCAATACAGAATGAATACAACTGGTATCTACATACAGTACTTTGGTATAAAGGTTGGTGGGTTTTATTTAAGAAAAGTCACACATGTAAACTTTGTCACAAATTCCAAATGTCGATAGGTCCAAGGAAAAAGCCAACCTCTCCCCACATCAAATTAGTGCTGCAACTGCTAATGACCTTCCCATTCATTTCACAATTATTTAAAAAATAAATTCTGTCCAGCCAAGAGCTGTAAGAACAAAGGTGAGATGTTGCAAAGCCATGCGAGAGCCAGATCACATAAGGAAAATGTTCTCAGCTAGTGGGACACAAGATGTGAGAAACAGTATTCTGGTGCCCACTGCTATAACTGTGCTTACACAACTGTTCTGCTACATGGATTTTACTGTTTTCCTTTCCAGTATCTTCACACCCTTAATGTTATTTCTCAATATATTTCGCTGCTAAAAATGCTTAATTTGGCTTTTTTCCCTACCGTGACTGACGTTATGTATGACCTTGAATTGGATGCCATTGTAGCAAGCTGTCTCTCCTCGTGGGAGTTCTCTTTTTTATAGTGCCTGAGCTCAGTATCTTTGATTTGGTAAAGCAGCACTTGAACAGCTTATGCAGCACTCAGTAATTTTCTGCAGCCACAGAGGTTTATACTTTGTCCAAGCTTCAGCAGGAGCAGCGGCGTTTTACACACTCATAATATCCTTTTAAGAGAGCACTTTTCAAAGTCCTTGCAAAACACTAAGCTTCGCAGCCCGCTAAAAGCTGGTTACGAGGGGTAGAGGTATTGCTGCCGATACCTGTAGTGGCAGGACCAGCAGGTGTTTATAGGGCACAGTGCAAACAGTACATCCAGTTGGAATCACAGGGAATCTCAAAGTTTAAAAAAAGGCTAAAAGTAAAAATCTTTTTTCTTTTTCGTACAGAGCTCCTTAACATTATGCTCGGACAACTCCCTAGCAACCCCGCCGCTACTCATGGGTCCAATACGTGAATCTCCATTTCCCTACCTAATTACAGTGGAACGTGACAAAATCCCCGCAGACGGTGGCCTGACGAGCTGCCTTCCAGAACTCAACAAAAATACCTACAACTTAAAATCTCATCCCACCGAAATTTCCACCTCAGCGGAATTCCCAAATACGTTAAATTAATGAAACTATCAAATTGCTGAACGATGATGTACCTTTTATATGATTCTACTAATCAAATTCTGCTTTGTGATGGAATATGAAATAATCACGTTTCTTGCATCAAAACCAGTTAACAGGGTACCAAGTATAACACCTTACACGTAACTGGAATGACTGAGCAAATAGCGACAAAAAAACCCTTTTTCTTCTGTTTTCTGCTAAGCAGTGGTTATAATTCAGAAACAGATCAACTGGACCAAAAAAAAAAAAAACCAAATAGAAAGGAGCAGGGGCTGCTTAGTTCTGAATTCAGCCATCTTCCTGCCACGTGCATTCCCACCACGCTTGGTACTGTGCTCTCCAACACCTGGCATCAGACACAACATGAGTAACGCAACTACAGCAAACAATCATACTCCTGCAGCAACTGCCATTTCCATGAATCAGCCATGGGTTTCACCTCCTATCCAGGATGTTACAGTGCCTGACTATGGGTTAACCTTTTCATCGTTCCATCAGAACTTATTTATTTTGTAAACTCCATTATTGGCTGGAAAGCACTGTTCTTCAACAAACCTTGAGGTGGCTGTCAGTGACCACCAAGGCCAAAAACTCAGCCTCACATGACTTTAGGTTTGACATTAGGAAGAAGTTCTTCACTGAGAGGGTGATTGTCCATTGGAATGCGCTGCCTGGGGAGGTGGTGGAGTCACTGTCCCTGGAGGTGTTTAAGGAGAGATTGGATGAGGCACTTAGTGCCATGGTGTAGTTGACAAGTAGGAGTAGGTGTAGATGTTGGGTCATGGGTTGGACTCGATCATCTCAAAGGTCTTTTCCAACCTTGTGATACTGTGATACTTCAGCCAGGCAACAAGGTTAACCTGTACAGAAATCCTGCAATGCCTGTTGTACTCGGTGTATTCTCCTTCCTGTTTGACTGAGGGGTGGGAAAAAGCAGGGGGGCATCTCTGCAGCAACGCAACCTTTGTCTCTACTTTCCAAAAGTATTCAGAGGGAGCTAAAATAACCAGCTCTCTGATATTTCGTGTACTCCAGAAATCTCTGGGTGATGGCGCAATGGGTATTCAGCGAAAGGAAACAAAAAGTCTAAACTACAAAGGCTTTTTCTTTAAACATTAAAGACTCTGCTGGGGATGAGGAAGTTTACAACAATGAAGAGTACTTTTTTTGCAGGTTTTCCCTGTATTTATGACATTTTATTTTAAAATGAGCATTTCAAGGGATACATATGAGCTATCTTAAAACAGTCGTGCCCTTCAGAATGTGGGGCACTTCCAATGTAAAATGAATTATACATCATCGGATGCAGAGTAGCCAAATTAATTTGCACAGGTTATCTACCTTCCAGCAGCTCCACAGATTTTCATGGCCTGTGCAACACTTGAAAGGTTGCTACAGCCCACCTTCTCCCTCGTCTCCCTTCTCTGCATTATGCCAGATTATTCTGTTATATAGGTCAAACTCTCACACAGCAGAGACCCGTATCTTTTTGTGATATATGAGGCCATAGGTGTTAACTTTTTAAAGCTCTGCTAACCCCATGACAATTAATTTAATTTCATGGAAAACTCTTCAAATAGATCAGCTTAGTAAATGATTATGAGACACTTTTGCATCAAAAAACCTCTTTCCACAGTGAACTAGGACTACTAATACCGATTTTCAGGAAGCATCTGAAATCTGTGCACTATTTCCAGCTGTAATCAAGTACATCTGGTTTTCAGTATTTGAGAAGCACAGACATTAATTTGTACATGCACTGTGTTCACTACAAAAACCTTTCCTCAGAGAAACGGAATAAGAATAGCCTACTGAATAAGAATAATAATACCTACAAATAAAGAAGGAGGAAAATATTAAATCTATTAAGCATACTGGAAAAACGCTGCCCAGTCATCAAGTTTTTCAAGTAACATAAAATATACAGATGGTCTGCTCCCTCCTACTTTGTGCACTTCCAGACGCCGGACATTTTTCACTTAACTGACAATCTGCTAACACGCTTTCGCATTCAGACTAGAGTCCAAAATGTGATGTCCAGATGCAGAAAAGCATGCATTTCTGCTGCAGGTCCTCAAGGATTACAATTTTATGAAGTCTAAGTGTTGGTGAAATTAATTAAATAGTACCCCTTGAAAGACAAGAATTAACACTCTAGGACAGAACAAGTATCCGTCTGTCCTTCTCTGGGTGGAAACAGTGTCTAGCTTGCGAAGGGCGTACGAACAGAGCAACCATAGAGCAAATCACTCCTGCAGCAGCGAGTAGCTCAAGCATCTAAGAACTGACATCCATGAAGGAGTCAAAAAAGTGGTGATCTAGAGCTCAGACTATAAGATAACACTAAATTTACCTCAGAAACCCTGCGCTTCTCTTACGCAGCAGCGCGTTTCTTTACCTTACAGGCTTTTACATTCCTTTAAGCTAAAATGAACGCAGACAACCGAAAGTCAAAGTGGTCTAATAAATAATTACAGCCTCAAAATTTGAGAGCTGAATCTTCTAGGCATACAGGGGAATACAAATTATGACAGTGCCAACAAATAAAAACATTTGTTGATAGTGAATGAAAATTTAAATAAAAACATTTCCTGGTCCGCTCAGCCATATTAATGTTCTTCTGTTTGTATTCTTTGTAATTTAGCTGCTTGACAACTCCATTCAACCTTCAGCAGCAAACACAGGTATTGATTATCCCTGAACATCCCAATGACTGGAGATAGGGACACAAACCATAAAAGTAGAGCTTCTGGTTTCAACTGAAATTATAGTTTGCCCTACAAGACTGCACAATAAATCAGAGAACAAATCAGCCACCATAGGGCTCTGGGGTCACTGAAGTGATGTTGACACATTACAATAATGAGAACTTGAAACACCTCATGCCCTATTGATTTTTAAGCTGAATCATTGCCACTGCAGGAGATTACATGACTGTGTACTGGAATCACGACCCACACGGGAGATGCTGATGAAAAATACAAACAATTGCACCAAAATAGTTTTTCACCTGTATTTATTATAATCTAATACCCTTCCCAAGGTCTCAGACTGCAATTCAACGAACATTTAACTGCTTAACTATACCACTGAAAACAACTCTCCATATTTTCTTCTTTACCTACATTAATTATGTAGATACATAACACAGACTTGAAGCGACACTTTAAAACATTTCACAGAAACTGCACAATAGATAAACCGGCCAGCGAGAAATGCTTTTTAGCGTTTCAAGAAGCTTTCATGTTTTACTCAGTAGCAAATCATTCTATGATATAAAACCAATTCCAATATTCACCAACGTTTTTTTCTATGCACAATGGAGAATACAATATGTAAACGTCAAAAGCCCTGGCAACAGCTAAAGAAAAAAAAAAATGCCCCTCTTTCTTTTTACTTCCACTGGGCAGCTTTGCGAACCAATAAGCTGTTAGCGGGGTGACCAGTGACACAAGATGATTACAGCCCTGTCATGATAAAAAGAGCAGTTATAATTTGCACTGCAGCAAATTACTTTAGGAACACATCATTTTGCTTAAGGGAAGAGAACAATACCTCTATTATCGCTTCTCGGCAAGAGATCGCATGCTATGTCACAGAGGTGCAAGTAAAGACAGAAACTATTTAACTAGGGCTGCCACAGTAAATAAACTTTGAAATTTTAAGTTTTTAAGTACTACAATGACATTCTATATAAAGCCTAAATTTCAAGACAGAAGAAAAAAAAAGGCTGACTTGGAGTAAGTGAAAGGTTAACTCTGAAGAACTAGGTAACCTATGGCAAAGAGAAGAAACTTTTACCTCTCGCTGCACTTACCAGTGAAAGGGATTAGAAGTTAGTTAAATATATCCTACGGATTAGCTCCTGTAAGGTTCCTCAGAGATATGTCTTTAATCAGGGGCTCTGCTCTTGGCATTTATTCCTTTAGGGAGGGAGGGAAATTTTCAAATTATTTCTCTTCTGTCAGAAATTCAGTGCCACCACCAAGACTCCAACAAAAGAGGGACGGAGGGACAATGATTCGTAAGTTCAGTTAGAGGCCCAGCCTTACTAGTTGCTCACAATTCTTAAGGTGCTTATCCTCAACCCACTTCTCAGAAATACAGGAGTGATTCATCACCCTGCAACGTGAGATTAAGACAAAAGGGAAGCAGCCTCAACATTCACATTTTTAAAGGAATGCAGGTATTTGTGCTGTGATCCAGGCATAACGCAGATGTGTAAGGATGCAGTTCTGAATACACACGTCCCTCCCCATCTCCCTGCCACCACCAGAGCACCTCCTGTCGTCCGTTTATTCCTTCCCTCTTCCCTTTTCCCAGCAGAGGAGCTTAAGGTGCCTCAATTTTTCTTTCTGTTAAAAACCAAACTGCTGCTACTTCATCTCATTCCTAAGCCTGGTAAGTACACTTAGACTAGTTGATGCTCTCCCTGATCTTCCCTGAGAAGCACCCTCAAGCAGATTAGCACACATCAACCCCGCTAAGTGCCACAAAACCAACAGCTAAAATTATTATTAATGGGGGAACAACACTACACAACAGAATCTCCAGCGGAACAGTTCAGGGCCTATTGGTAATTGTAATTACCACCAGGAAACATAGTAACTGCAGTAAATGACAAGCTGACATAAAACCAGTCTTCTCCAAGAAGAAAATTTAATCTCTCTCTCTACTAACGATTTAATACATTTTTGGCACTTGGGAAATACTGTTAACATGAAATCAAATAAAGATGATGCTCAACGTTACACAGAAAGAACAGCCAGCAATTAAGTAAATCAACAAACGTTGTTGTCTGGAAGCCAAGTGGCAGATCTTTGTAACATTTTGAGAAGAAAGATTGCACACAGATGTGGACAGCAGAAAGTCCACACAGGTTACCAGTTTGCCTGCTGGTCCTTCTCACAATGCGTTAACAGCAGATGTGACAGCCATGTGCCCAGGAGCTGAGCTGCTCCAAGCCAACCTCTTCCCTAAGGACACGATAAACTTCCACAATAAGAAGAAGCAGACCTCAATCTATAGATACAACCTGTTGGCACTATACCAGTTTGGATAGAGTTAATTATCTTCCTAGTAGCTGATACAGTGCTGTGGTTTGGGTTTAGTAGGAGAGCGTTGTTGATGACACACTGATGTTTTAGTTGCTGCTAAGCAATGCTTTACACCAAGTCAAGGACTTTTCAGCTTCTAAAGCTCTGCCAGTGAGGGGGCTGGAGGTGCACAAGGGCTGGGAGAGAGAGCACCCAGGACACAGCTGACCCCACTGTTCAGAGGGATGTACCAGGCCATACGACGTCACGCTCAGCAAATAAACTCTAAAACTACCCAAAGGGAGGCTGTAGTGAGGCAGGAGTGGGGCTCTTCTCACAGGCAGCCAGTGACAGAACGAGAGGACACGGTCTCAAGCTTCTCCAGGGGAGGTTTAGGCTTGACATTAGGAAGAAGTTCTTCACTGAGAGGGTAATTGTTCACTGGAATGCTCTGCCTAGGGAGGTGGTGGAGTCACCATCCCTGGAGGTGTTCAAAGAGAATTTGGATGAGGCACTTAGTGCCATGGTGTAACTGACAAGTAGGAGTAGGTGTAGGTGTTGGGCCATAGGTTGGACTCGATGATCTCAAAGGTCTCTTCCAACCTTACAATACTGCGATACTGTGATACAGTAAATAAACTGGAGGGAGCCGGTCTGAGGGCCATGGCTACTGCTTGGGGATGAGCTGATATTGGCCAGTTGGTTGTGAGCAATCATTCTTCATTTGCATCACTACTCTTTGTTGGGGTTTATTTCCCTCTCTTTTTGTTATTTTCCTTTTCATTACCACTACTATTATCATCATCATTGTCATTAGTATATTTTAACTATTGAAATTACTCCAATCCTCTGCTTTATCCCACTGGGGCAGGGGGAGTGAGTAGCGGGGTGGTGCTTGGTGGCTGGCTTTAAACCACAACAGGATTCTGCATGTTCCATTTCTTGTTGATGGTTTTACATTCCAAGAACGAGTTCTGTTAGATGAAACATTACATTCAACACTCTCCTTGTAGTTTTGTAACTTCTGCAGAAACCAGTATCAGTAAATAAACAAATCCATAAGTTTGTTTTGTTAATTAATGGCATGGAAGAATTCCTTAGACAAGTTTCACAATTATTTGACACTAGGCAGCATCAGAATATTATCATATCATGATTTACCATTATTCATGGAAAAAAAGTCAAAGTCTATCAAGCAAGAAAAGCCAACTGATTAAAAGAAAATAAAAAGCTTAAAAAATGTTAGCATGTAGCTATAAATATTCAGATAATTAAAATAAGAGCTCTATTTACATTCATATTTTGGAAGGAATACAATGGGAAAGAGACTGCATTTTGACAAAGAAACTGTCAGCACAAAAAATACTCACTGTTAGCAGCAACAGCATCACAAATACTTTGTAAATCTTATTTACAACAAGCCAGGACTCCTTAGGAGATTAAAACAATTACTGGCAGGTGATATCCTACTAGGGGCTTTGTCTACAATTTGCAAGACACACGTGTTTCAGTTGTGTGAAGTCAGGTCTGTCCATGTAAGAAAACTGTAAAAGCAAGAGTACCAAAAGAACACTGAGAGTACGAACAGAAGATTGAACCCTTTAAAAGACAAAACAAAATCTTGTGTGAGATCAAGAGAAATAACACTAACACTGCTTATTTTTAAAGAAAATCAAAAAAGGGGAGTTAAAATAAATACCAATAGATAGCAGAGAGAACCAGAAGAGTTTTTTCTCAGAGAAAAAGAACAGAGGAATGGGCAATGAATATTAATAGAAAAGCAAGAGGACATCTCTCCTCCAACCAATCCAAGCTATTAGGAATTTTCTACACACAACAGGTAAACATAATGGTAAGACTCGTTGTGAGAGTCTGTTGCCAAAGCTGAATACTCAAGGATACTGAAGGACTGTTGAAAGTGGAACCAAATATTTAGACCCTGGTGTCTTAAAGCCCAAACTCATCCCTTCAACATTAAAGATCAAGATAAACCTTTATAAGGACCAACAGCAGATTTGCTTCCGGGACAGTTCCACACACCTTCATCTGGTACCCAGCGCCCTGCTCTGCCAAAGCTAAAATAGATTTTAAATAAGCCCCAGTCTGACCAAGAGCTGTATTTCTTTCTACCCGGTTCTTTGTCTTTATTTATAGAGTAACACTGAAGGCGTTGGACATGCTTATCTACATAATGTGATTTGACCCCGCAGTTTTGATAAAATTGTGGGGGTTTTAGCTGTTTACTCCTCCTTATTGAACCAGCACTGGGATTTGCCTGTTAGCCACAAGATGTCACCATTGCTAGGTACAAATTTGAATACCTGAATATTTATCGGAATCAAAACAAAAGTTCAGACATTGTTACTTTCAGGTTTTGCTTGCTCCTTTAAGAATATCACAGGACAACTTAATACAGATGAATGATGCCGCAATGCAACACATTCAAAACTTCCAGCATGTCTGACTAAAAATGAAATTATATGGACATTACCAATTAATGCAGAATGACAACACTGTTGCTACAAGAATACTTTTGTTTGAAATCTCAGAATGATGTTGCTAATATGTTTGTGTATTCCCACTTCTGACTTCCTCTGCCTTTTCAGGTTTTTAAAGGCTGATGAAAATTAATTTATGCTATGACTATAATTCTTATTAAGGAAATACTTATTTAAAAGAATATTAATTTAACATGTAAAACTCTCATGAAAAAATAACCAGGCCTGCCCTTTCCCACATCAGCATGGAACGCTGCAAATTCAAACTTTAAGAGAACAGCATTTCATGCCCGAATGGGGAATTATACCATACTCTGCTCCAAAACCCTCCAGCACACATCTTTCTTGGACGAATCATTTTAAAACATAATACACACTTCCTAGAAAATTCAGAGTGTTGCTCAGGCACAATCAAATTCAATCCTTTCTCCCAGTCACCCAAACCTGTAGAGAGAATGGAGACTTCAAGATAACAGAACCACTATAAAATATACCCTTTATACCTTGTAACTAAAAATCCAACCGTAGAGATTCTTTAGAACCAGATTTTTCTTGTTGCAATACCATTGACAAAAGATTCAAAGTAACTTTTCTTGAGCACTTTCTTTCTTTTTGATGTCTCAGTACCACTCTTCCCCTATAATCTCTTTGTACCTCTTACTAGCCCACACTGTGACCCATATTTGGGGTATGGCAGGTTAAAAGTCACGCTGCACCAACCTCTAACTTCAAACACCATAATGTGATTCATTCTTTTGTGCAGGCACGAATAAAATCTGTCCCAGACGGGGGATGGGAAAAAGGTACTAGTGAAGTTCAGCTCCTGTGAGTGTTTGAGGCTGTTTAATTTGCACTAAAAAGTCCAGCAGATGTATGAAACTCTACAAGGTATAACATACATACTGACGTACCCCGATAAGCTTAAAACTGTAACAAGAGAGAGCAGAAACACGAAAACCGACAAAAGGTGGATGTAAACAGTATTTACTCAGTATCCCTGTCTCCCTCACCATCTGTATTGACAGACTTTTATTTTTTAACACTTCTACACAAAAAGAAATTAGAAAAGAAACCATAACTGTAAATATTGAAGATGATTGCCATGGTTTTTTTTCAAATCCCTTGCCCATTTGTTACAAGATACTGCTGTGTATCCTGTGTCTTTCTTGTTAACATTTCATGGAGTACTTCCATAAACATACGTTTGCTCTTGTTCTCAACACTTTGTTCTGTCACTGTGACAGATGGCTTTACACTGAAGCATATGAAAATATTAAATTCTTTATAAACCCACTGAAGTCTGAAATGCCTGCAAGTAATAAGCATCTTGGCAGCTATTTATTTAATACAGATATTACAGAATGCTGTTTCGGTGTTTCCATATCAGTTTCCTATTTGCTGCAGTCCATTCTAAAATTACAGTTTTCTTTGAACGTAATTAATAGTAGCATTGCTTCATTCAAAATTATGTCATTTCTAACTTGAAGAGTGTGCTTTTCTCGTTGTCTGTCCAGAGAAAGGCAAAAGCTAATTAGCAAAAAAAAAAAAAAAATCAGTGAGACACAACAAGGGCTTGTGTCACATCCAAAAAAAAAGGAGTCTGGAGCATGCTGGGACTTTGTCCCCTACTGTTCCTTCTGTACCTCCAAGGAGGATGCATTTTCCACATCAACAGATAGAATACTGTCTTCACAGATTTGATTCCAGTTCCCCCTAACATAACCTTCTCTCCAATGCCAAACTAGATGTTGGCTCCAGCAGCTTAAAAAGAAAAAACAAAATCAAGAAAAGAAGGTGTCTGACATGCTTATCCTTCCCACAACGCTTACACTGAATCAAGTACCTTCCACTTGAGTTTATATAAACTAGAATTCCCAAGAAGCCACCCTGTGCAAGGAGTGGTTAGGAACGTATCCTTTCAATTTCTACTCTTTCCTCATGTGAAGCTGGTTTTGACAGAGGCGGTTGGTTCCTATAAAGGTGTAGAATACTACATAGAAAACGGTACAACAGAGCCTCTCTGGCCCCCAAGACTTCTCACACTTCCTAAATAGTAAAAATAAGTCTCAACTGCTCTAATACGTTCTGCATACTCAGTTTTTTATATCAGAAGATAGGGAAGTCTGTGCAGTTGTCACGAGAAAACATTACTTTCTAGAAATAAAGTAAAAATATAATTAAAATAACTTAGTTTAGATTATATGTTGTATTTTAAATTCCAAAAGCAAAGGAGTAAGAGAAGCCCTTATATGGCATATAGATGCTGTAAGAGTTTATATGGAACTGATTCTTTAAATCCATCGGATTCTAAGTGTATTATACCTGCCCTGGCCTTCATTGAGACGATTATTCAGTGCTTCCATTAATATAGACCAAGATCTTTTTCTCAGAACTAAATGGTAAACTACACACAAGTTTCAGCAGCAATCGCATCATTATAAGATGCCACACTTGAGAGGGAGTTGGGAACAGGGATTGAAGAGATGCACACCTCTTGTTGCATGTACCTAAAAAGAAAAAAAAAATGACCCAAAGAACTACAATTTTTCCTGAAATCTTGCAAAAGTCCAGTGTTTTCTGAACATTACTTCTTGGGGATATATTTATAATATCAACGCGTTGCCTGACCTCACAGACGTGTGAAAATAGAAAGAGGTCAGGTTCAGAACTTTGTTAAGAAAAAACCACAATTCTTGGTAGAGACAGAGCGATCCAGCTGCTGAATGGAAAATAAGTTGGAGTTTTGAGGAAGACTTTCTGTTTTAGTAAAAGGCATACACAGAAATGAGAACGAGTTTTGCCAGTTATGAATTAATTCTATAGTAGATCCCTATGTACACAGGGATCCAAGCTGCATTTTCCTGACATTTGCTTTCCAAACTTTTGCTAAAAGCTTTCAGTGATAGAAATCTCATAATCTTTCTAACTCATCTAATTAAATATTAACTATTCTTACTATTAGGAAGCCTTTCTAATGCCTCACGTAAATCTTTTGAGTAATTTAAGCCCACAGCCTCACCTCCTCCTCACTACAGACATGGGGAAGAACATGTCAATGCTGTTACCTCCAACTGCACGTTAGATTCCGTTCCCTTAAGCAAAAATGCAGTCTACTGTCTGTAACGTTGAATGATCAAATGAACCATTTGTTACTAACTCATGTTAAACTCAAGTATTTTTGCAGTTCTATATCATGCAGGAAAATAAAAGGTCAAATTTTTGGTGAGTAAACAAACAGACCGTTCCTTCTAAAATGCAAAAATGACACACGCTGAAATTGTAATGCTCTCTCTTTCTTTTTCCATATTTCTAGTTTTCTTAAAATATTCAAAAAGTTTGATAATCTGTTAAAACAACTGAAAATTATGTTTAGTTAATGAACCCTCCTTCCCACATACAATAAAATAACTGCCTAAAAAACCCCTGCTTAGATTCTGTAAGAATTTCATAACCTTTATGCTTCACAGACATAAAGATTTGGGGGGAATAACCATATACATCCTGCACGCCATTTTTGAAGACAGTTCCCCATAAGAATCTCAGCTTCGTCATCTATCTTTGTCTTCTGTTATCTTAATGGGCACAATGCCCTTGGCTCCTCTGTAGTGCTAAAACTTGAAGAAAATAAGAATAGCCCGGTCCACCTCACTTCTATGAATGCACAAGACAGTGTCCCTGAGTTATGTATTCATAGTGCATGATGAGCTGACATTTGCTTTCTCTGCTTCTCCCGTTCCACCGCGCAAAGTCAAGCTACGCGCTAGCCAATGACTCACACACGATTATTTTATAATATTAGCCAGTTAGCTGTTCCCTACCTAAACAGAGTTTACTACAAACTTCTAGAATAGATTTGCATCATTTTCCATAGGTACATATATCTTACAAAACTGCAGAAGCGTTTCCCATTTTATCACCGTTGTGCTTCACCCTCAGTTCTGAGTCACTGAAATACCCCATTGCTCACCAGGTTCAGCCAACCAATAAAATAGGATCATGGGATAATACAGGCTGGAAGAAGGTTATGCAAGAATAGTCCCTCAGATCTTCTGGGATAAACCCCCTCTAAGTGCAGAGGTGCTAAGCTGGTTAAGCTGAGGATGAGGCCAGCATCACCTCACAACCCTTCTTCCAAAAGACTTGTCTTCCAGAATAAATTCTTGTCATGCACTTCTCTCCACGCTTACCCTGCAAGGCTATATTGCCAAAATAAATGTACCTCATAATAATTACTCTGAGAAACAATGGGAACCAAGAGCAGGCAGAGCTAATCAACTCTTGAATGTATCAGCAAAAGCTTCTAACTTTCATCTTTTTATGATACAGATGCTCACACACACATATTTCTACATATACACACTTCTACAAATTTAGGAGCATAAGAGATTCTGAATATAACTTCCTAGTGACACAGCAAAATAATAAGCCTCGTAGCCTCTGCCTCATAAAGAAGTCCAATAGTCAGCTTAAGGGATCTCAAGTCAGCTGTGAGAACCACAGTCTCAAATGCCTAATAGTATCTTACAATAATCATTATAGATACCTGATGACACTGTAAATTATGGCTAACATTTGGCTCCAAATCATTCTCAAAAACTGCTTGAACTCAATATTTTTATTTAAACACAAGATGTTCAAAACGCAGATCTTAGATTAAAAGAAAAAGACTTGTAAACCAATTAATAAATAGAAAGGGTTGAACCAAAATACAGAAATTAAAACGTGGGGACATAAACCTGAGGTCTGAAGTGGAATCTCTGTCATAAAAGATGGCCGCAAGGAGAAGAGGAACCCTTTTGCTTCAGGTCCATTGAGAACATGAAACACTACGGCCACCTGCAGCCAGGGAGATTTTCATATTTCTACCAAAAAGAACTTTTCAAGACAGTAAAGAGAGTTAAGCGCTGGAACGGCTAGTCTAGAGAGTTAATGGAATTTCCCTATTGACAGCTTTAAAGATTAACTGGATGCCTATCACAAATGACACCTCTAAAGATGAGCTTTTCAGGGAGTAAGGATGGGCCCAATGACATGCAAGAGTGGTCCTCTCCACCACTATTTTTCCTACTATCTCTGAATACCTCATTGTAACATCAGCATGGAATTCTGCTCAGTGCTCGCTCAGCCACACATAGAGGAAAATGAATGAAGACAGAACTACCACACCGTCTCCCCTTTTCAGAACGCCTCGCCCCAAGTCTGAATCATAATAATTAATAATAGATACTTGTTGGAGAGACAGAGACATCTTGAAAACACAACTGGAAGTACAGAAAATACATTAAAATACCTAATGCCATTCTTAACATCTTCCTTCAGTAAATATTATTTCCAGTTGGGGCTCAAAGAATGAACTAGCATGAAGGAAGGAGCTCAGACACACAAATACAAAAGTCAAAATGGAATTAATTTGATCCCCATTGCTTCTCTGTTGGTAGAAAATTCAGTCTGCCATAGTTGAATTTTTCACTCTGCTGACACTGGAAAACCCTTTCAACTGGAATGAAATACCATTTGAAATGAAATCTGGTTTTTAGATGATTTTGCTCGCCGGCAAGGGCAGTGGTACCTTGCTTTCCCTGGTTACTCTCAAGATTCATGCAGGATTACAGCCTCATGTGGTGCTGGCAACATGGAAAAATGGGAAATCATGCCAGTGCTCATCGTACTGACCTCATTAATAAATATGTTTTTAAAGTATCAAAAATCTTCAAAAACAGACATGAATTTTAAAACTAGTCTTGCAAAATATTCTAACAGAAAATTAATGGTTCGAGATCCCTCTGTATCCAAACCAAACGTCAAGCCTTCCCTGGACACACAGCTGACAGCAGAAATGTTCTTCCGAAAAACCCAATCTCTTCCTTTCACGTACACCACCTGTTGACATCACACATTGTCCGGGTCGTGGACAATCAGAGGCCAGAGTTGCACTGCAGTGCCCAGGGTTACCGCACCCCAGGACACATTGGGTCAGAAGGGCAGAGTAATTTTAAAAAGGTGAACGTTTGATGCTAACACAAAAACATACAAGTCATGTAAAACAGCGCAAAAGGAGAGAACCATCCCCCTCCATTAGGGCTTGACCTAAACACCACATTCTTAAAAGACTTGCTCCAGCGTGCCAGAAGTTCTTCAAAGATACCGATTCTCATTCTAAATGCCAATATTCCCTGAAATGATGCTATTTTTGTTGGAGCATCACTCAGCAGTGTGAGTGCCCAGCAGCAAACAACTCCCCAGATAAGCAGCCGTGATGTGACCCGTGTGTCTCTTACTTCACTTTGCTGCAATGTGTTTTCACAGTTAAAGTAGAGAGCCATTAGATTCAAGTTAATTAGTAGCCAGAAAATAGTCTCATAGAAACTGCAATTTACTTACCTGAAAAAAAATAAAATAAAAAGGATCAAATCTCATTCTTGGGTTACTTTCACTCATGTAATCAGAAAGTTCAACTTTATCAAGGAAAACACTCAAGTTAAAAACCCCTCAGTGCCCGTCCAGAACGCAACACAGCCCGTGTAGAAAAATTTCCATTTGCAAAGGGTGGGAGGTTTTCTTTCCATTTCACATCATGCTCCAAAATGCAAGCGGTTAATCGATCATCTTTGATAAAGCTCTATTCAGCTTCAGGTTGGTCTATTAGCACGAAGAGTTACCTCTGGTTCCTTCCCCCTCCTTTTCTACCCAGCTAAACTTGCAATAACTATTACACAGGAAATCTGCTTAAAATGATGGAAAATCAAATATTTAAAAAAAAAAGCACAAAAATTGGATCCTCTAGCCTTCTACGCGAAACTTTTTGTTGGATTTTTGTTCTTCTTCAAGAAAGTTTTATTTTTAATAAATATCAAATATGAAAAGAGATTCTTCTATTAATTCCTAAATTTTCAATCAGTATGGTTTTAATTATCTCTACCAAGTCGCATGTACATAAACAAGTATGTACTGAACTCCAAGTATACGAAACTGAAATAATTATTACTTCTCCTGAGAATAAAAATACTTAAATAAAAACTGAAAGTGCAAATGCGAAGTAAGGGGATTTTCAAGAGTTTCTGTGCTTTAGCAGTGCACTTTTTGTTGTGAACACTTGACAGAAAAGAACATGTTGAAGTTTTTATGTATCAAAAAAATATGGGAAGCATATTAAGTCAAGGCAGTAAAACTGGGCTTTGTATCATGTTTAATTGCTTGAATTCATAACCTAGTTTTGCTGAATATGGATGTTACTGCTGACTCAAGCAGTTTCTCCATTTTACTACTTTAAAAAAAAGTTTGTGTGTGTGTGTGTTGTGAAAGGCAACTCCTAAGCCTCTGTGACACTCCAACGTATCTATTTTTTAAAATGTTCCTGACCATCAGAAATATATCACTCTCCAGAAGCCTTATCGCTGTGCATGAGACCTATAATTAACTGCAGAACAAAAATAGCCTCTGATTGCAACCTGGTGGAAGAAGCCATNTGGGTTACTTTCACTCATGTAATCAGAAAGTTCAACTTTATCAAGGAAAACACTCAAGTTAAAAACCCCTCAGTGCCCGTCCAGAACGCAACACAGCCCGTGTAGAAAAATTTCCATTTGCAAAGGGTGGGAGGTTTTCTTTCCATTTCACATCATGCTCCAAAATGCAAGCGGTTAATCGATCATCTTTGATAAAGCTCTATTCAGCTTCAGGTTGGTCTATTAGCACGAAGAGTTACCTCTGGTTCCTTCCCCCTCCTTTTCTACCCAGCTAAACTTGCAATAACTATTACACAGGAAATCTGCTTAAAATGATGGAAAATCAAATATTTAAAAAAAAAAAGCACAAAAATTGGATCCTCTAGCCTTCTACGCGAAACTTTTTGTTGGATTTTTGTTCTTCTTCAAGAAAGTTTTATTTTTAATAAATATCAAATATGAAAAGAGATTCTTCTATTAATTCCTAAATTTTCAATCAGTATGGTTTTAATTATCTCTACCAAGTCGCATGTACATAAACAAGTATGTACTGAACTCCAAGTATACGAAACTGAAATAATTATTACTTCTCCTGAGAATAAAAATACTTAAATAAAAACTGAAAGTGCAAATGCGAAGTAAGGGGATTTTCAAGAGTTTCTGTGCTTTAGCAGTGCACTTTTTGTTGTGAACACTTGACAGAAAAGAACATGTTGAAGTTTTTATGTATCAAAAAAATATGGGAAGCATATTAAGTCAAGGCAGTAAAACTGGGCTTTGTATCATGTTTAATTGCTTGAATTCATAACCTAGTTTTGCTGAATATGGATGTTACTGCTGACTCAAGCAGTTTCTCCATTTTACTACTTTAAAAAAAAGTTTGTGTGTGTGTGTGTTGTGAAAGGCAACTCCTAAGCCTCTGTGACACTCCAACGTATCTATTTTTTAAAATGTTCCTGACCATCAGAAATATATCACTCTCCAGAAGCCTTATCGCTGTGCATGAGACCTATAATTAACTGCAGAACAAAAATAGCCTCTGATTGCAACCTGGTGGAAGAAGCCATACTGTGCTTTATTTTCAATGACAATGAAGAGAAATTGCAGCCTATGCAATTTAACACGGTTACCTGAAATCAAATGCAGAACACGCATGATGAAGACAAATATAAAGCCGAAATGCTTACACTCTATTCCAATCCCCCAAAGCAAACACGTTCTCAACACTGTTCAACTTGAAGTTCAAGTAAAATAAAAGTAGTGAGCGTACAATGTCACTGAAGGCAGCGACTTTGCTGCATTCCTTACCATCTCCATTTGATAACTTAAAAATAAAAAAAGGAAAAACAAATGAAAAGATTTACCCATACTGGTACAGAACTCCACTGCCAACAAGAGATCTCAGGCTATAAAATTAAACTTTATTCATATAAAAATTCAGAAAGAAATGCTACCAGAAATGAGTCTTTCACTTACACGTTTATTTCTCCTCTCTGACCTAACTGCCTGGTATCTCACCCGAACGCAATCCTAGAGCATTCAAACTTCAGAGAAAACATCTTTATGATGCACATTTTCAAATGGAAATCCTGTACTTTTCTTCCATCTGGTGACCAAGTTCTTACGGTAAATCTTGCGTCTGGACAGGCATATCTGTGAAAATCGATCCCCTCTCTACCAGGGTATTCCTCCAAATTTTTTATTTCCTGAAAACTCAGTTTATGAGAATTGTTCCTTTTGTTATATATTCCAAAACAAAATTAAAGGCAGACAACTTTTCTCAGTTGATTTTTAAATGGATTGAAAATATGACTATTTCTGGCAGAATGGTCCTGCTGAAAACGAACCCTTTTTTCTCACACGAAGTTATCACATTTCAAAAGTCATACTTTGTTCCTACGAAACATGGTAAATTATAGCCCAGTCTTAAATAAAGTCTATATGTAAAACACCATAACACTGAAACATCATCTCCAGTAATCAACGCCCTCTGCAGTCTTTGTTCCCATCTCTAAATTCTAGAAATGTAACACCTTGTGACAAAATCAAAGAAAAACTCCAAAACCTCTATCAGTGAAGTCAACTAAAAGCTTGACTTTCATTGGCTTGAGCCATCACAAAAATAACTCCTCCTTAGCATGTTACTTACTTACATTAATATAAGGAGCAACATTCAGAGAAAATATTTTTATGGTCAAAATTCTCTACACTTTCCACTCCCCAGTCTACTGTCACAATAACTTAAAAGCAAGAGTTAATCATATTTCTTTTCTTTCTCCTTTCCAATTTGATGATTTATTTGCCATTTCTAATATATTTATCCTAATACAATTTATTAACATTTAATAGTAATATTTTTCATGAAAACAGACAAAGTCCAGTTTTCACTATTATACTTAGAACATTTTTCTAGCCCCGTGATAGCATTGAGAATATAACAGGATCTATCACTGAATAAATCAATTTACTACTTGTTCCTGGAGAAATTTTGTGGTTTATGGGCAAAACTGAGACCCATTGTGAAAATTTTATCAAAAAATTTGAACAATTCCATGATGAAGACACCGGTGAAGTGATCAGTTTGAAGTTAGCAATGTTCACCATTAACACCTTGCTAGATAATAATAATAATAATAATAATAATAATAATAAAGTTTTATCTATCTCTTCTTATACTATTCTGTTTCAAACAGTTATTCATGCAGAAATAGGCAAAAACATTAAGCTCCACCTCTCTAAAACTATGCTTGGAAAAGGGTATAATTAATTCTACTTACCGAGGTATCAATGCATTGGACGCTGAGATGGCACCAACTAAACATAACTTATTAAAGTGAAGACAACGGGAATGTGAGATACTGTATGTTTACAACATTAAAATACTATGAAATCTGGTTTTGCTTTTAGGAAGAAAAACTCTGAAATCGCATCCCTAAGAGACCCAGAGGTCTAAAGGGAGCAAAGCTGGTGACTGAAAGAGATGCTGTACGTGCACTCAGAGAGAAGCATCTATACATGATCAAAACTAAAAAGTCCATTTTCTTTCCACTAAATTCCAACAGGAAACCAGGGATAACACACACTACTGCTCCTCCTGTAGACAAGGGAATGCTGTTTACCTAAGAGCAGTTTTACTCACTTTTCAGAAGTCACCTCATTTGCATGTTCAAAAAACAAGTCAACGTGAATATTAAATGTATAAGAAACCAGCTATAATTTATGAACAGAATATCAAGACAGTCAAATATTACATGCCTATTGTGTAATTTTAGAAATACACATGAAACCAATGTACTGCACATAAGCCAATTTTTTTAAGTATTTACTATGGAAAAATTATTGTGAACTCTCCATTCAATAAATACATACATCCTAATTATGTCTGTACCAAGACCAAATTCCTTACCACTACAGAACTGACACATACAAAGACTGGTTAGGATCTTAATAAATTCCTGAATATCCATCTAAACAAAATACCTGAGGTGGAATTTAATACATGGTCCTGAAAGCAATGTGATTTTGTGGTGCCTAAACCACTACCCAAGCCCTCGCTCTCCGAGATGCCTTCCACTACTGGATTCCACTACTGGACCGTGGCACAGTTTCCCACATGTGCCAGCAAGTCTTTAAAAAATACAGCACTCCCGAGTCCGGAAAAGGCTCCTTTTTTAAGAGCCAGGATACCCACTTTCCCTACTCCCACCAACATTTTTCCCACACTTTTAAGCGTGGGTTTGTTGTTTTTTTAAAGAGAGAAAATTGCTGGAGCAATTCATAATACTTAAATTACTCTGCAATTCTATCTGGTGGGCAACTGACAGGCATTTCAAAATCCCAATCTTTTAGACTCTATTTCTGCTTTTTCAAGTCTGCATGCGTATAAATGGACCGTTAGTTGAGTTTACCTCTATGTTTGAAACTAAATTAATTGAGAAAACGTTGCTACAGTTTTATCCCCTGTATTTTAACAAGTACAGCAATAAAACTTCAGGATTCTCATATCAATTGCTTCCTAACGTGATCGTGTTCTGCTGATAATATACAGGTAATAAGCAACCGGTTGGGTCAGGGACCTGGGAAGTGTCTACTAAAAGGCAAGAATTCACCTGACAAACCCGTTTCCAGGGAGCTGGCTGCCCCGTTTCACAGGAACGCTAATCCGCGTCCCATCAAAACAAAGTTCGCCTCAACTCGCGGAGGTCAGGGAGGGCGGACAGCAGCCGCCCCGCACCTCGTTTTGCGGCAGCAGCAGCACACGCAGCCCCTGGCTCGCACACCCGCACGCCAACACAGGCAGAAAAGCGCGGGGAGCGCCGCAAGGGGACCGCGGAGCGCACTCCGCACCCCTCCCGGGCTNCCCATAACCTCCCCTCCTCCCCGGGTCGCTCCAAGCCGCCGTCTCCCCGCGGCTGAACGCTTCCAGCCGCGCTCCCGCCTTACCTGAAGGGCATCTCCCCCGCCCGCCAGGAGCTGCCAGGATTTCATTGTGGGCTGCGGAGCGCGTCCTGCTGCCGCGTCGGGAGGAGCCGCGCGGGGCGCCCCGCCGCTCGCCCGCCCGGGGACCCCCGCACCCGCCGCAGCATCCACTCGGCGCTCCGAACCGCCAGCGGGGTGCCAAGGTCAGTCCCGCGTCCCCCCGCCCCGCACCGCCCCGCCGGCTCCCGCCCGCTCGCCTCGCTCCCCGCCCGCTCCGGCGTTAAACCGGGAGCACATGACGGAGCGGGCACCTTGCCGAGCCCGTGCCAGCGAGCGGGAGCGCTCCCCGCCCTGCGCGGCACCTACATTATTCAGTGGGACGGGATTTACGAGCTGCTCCCTGCGCCGCTCCCAGGCGTTAAACCCCGGCGCTGCCCGCGTCTCCCTCGCTGTAGCCCGGAGGCGCTTTGCATCCAATGAAGTCATTTTGGTTTATTTGTAGATAAGAGCAGTTCCACACGCTCAGCTGAAAAACACAGCCTGGCGGGAAAAGAAGGTGGGCAGGGGGAGAATGGGCTGCGTTCCATAACCCGTTTATGGAATGGCTTAGTGTATGTATTAAATATTAGGTGTTTATTAAAATATTAGACGTGGTTCCGAAGTTTGCAGGCTTCACTATTTTGATCAATCCTATGGTTAACGCTCTGTTATCTAAAACATTAACCAAAATATTTAACCAATGTAGAGCCAACACGGTTAACGTTTTGATTAAATAATGATTAATGTCTTGTGAAATTCTGAATTTGTTTAAAAATAACAACATTGCTGACTAAGTTTTATTTTAAGACAAAGACTGGCTGGAACTGAAGCAAAACCTAAACGTCTTCCACAAGAGATGGTAGCAATTAACCCATGCGTGGAGGTGAGAAAAGAAACGTTTGTTTCATATAAGACACTAAAAACTGATGTCTTTCACTGCACAAAACCATTACTTATACCCTACCAAGGAAGTTGTTATTTCACAGTAAATCTGTTTATGCAACTGGAGTTAGAAACTGTAAACAACCAACCAATCATACTAAAGTGAAAAATCCTCCAGATAGTCCTCCGAGAACCCTTCTAATTCTAATTCCAGAGAACATATTTTCATACAACACATACGCTATTTCTCAAAACCAGTGAAAAGTTCAGTAAAACATCTTTCAATATTTATCATTATTCTGCAATCAAAAAGGAGATGAACAAACAGACCTTTAAGGAAGCAATCTCTATTAATCCTTCCCTTTTTGCATATACAAGTCAAAGAATTTGCACCCGTTTCTGGCAGAACAGGAGAGAAAAGGTTTAATTACATTCTACAAAAACTGAATATTCGTAAAAGAATAGTAGATTCAGATTCTGCTTCCATAAGGTTTTTCTTGGTTTGAAGTTTCTATTGCAGTCATGCTCACCTTGTTACCTGAAGGGAAGAGAAAAACATCTACCTGGACAGCCTGTGGGACAATAAAGGCATCATCATAATAATAAGGTGTGAGGGTATAATTTAAAAAGCAGGATGCTGCAAGGGCTGGCCTGACCACCGGGCTAACAGCCAAAACAAATCGCAGAGCTCACGCTGGCTTATTGTGTGGCCTTGACCAAATTATTCATCTCCTCAGTTTTCCCACTTGTAAAATTAGAATACTACTCCTCACAGCGCCTATCTCCTATCTCTTACTTCTCAGGAGGGCTCTGAGGATTAATGACCCTACAGTGCTCTGAAAATGAACAAACTCTAACTGCTAAGCCACAGTTAATATGCTTCCAAGTACTAAAACACTGAAATACAGAAATTCCAATTAAACCACCTCGTGTGTCTAAACACGGATAAATCAAAACACAGGCATTACTAAAACACCATATCCTAGCATTTTACAATCAACAAAATGCTATGGGTTAGCCTACAGCTCTGTTACTTAAATCCAATTTTGATTTCCGCTCATTCTTAGTATTACATGAAAAATGGCACCAGGGGCAATCGCCACTGCTCTTTTACAAAAATACTCTGTCTAGGACAAAAGAGCTGAAGCAGTCAAGGAACTTCACCATTACCTCTGACCTGTTAGTTTTGGCCTTTACAGTACATGTGGTCACTGAATAGAAGGACCAGCGATTCTGGCACATGCTACATGTGCTACCCGATGCTGTTCTTCAGAGACTGCAACCCTTAATTCAAGTAATGGAAGAGTTCAAACTAATTCATTATTTCATTAGCAATAAATATGGGGGAGAAAGCACTCGTAAAAACCAATCTGCTGCAGAACAAGCTGCATCATTCACAAAGTTGTGACAATGATCAGACGAATAATTAAAATAATAGTTTGAATTTCTATATCCAACTGAAAAAAAGAAAAAGAGAGAATAGCAAAGTCCCATTTCAGTCTATAGAATTAATTGACTTGATTAAAAAAAACTGCATATATTTATACATTCATTTTCACCACTCTTTGTAAATATTGGATAGCTTTCATCTTCTGATTGTTTCTCCCACCTCACATATGAACAAGAGATAAAATTCTTTAAAAGCTCTAAGGGACAAATGACGTCCCTGTTTGTCATTGAATCACGGACAGGGGCTTGCAGAACCTCATCTGGGATGCCATGCCCTTGTTTGGCAGCATGGATACTTCTGCAGCTTTGTGTGGAACAATCCACATTGGAGCAACACTGTTTATGGAGCAAAACCAAGATCAAGAGTAAAATTCTCTGTGATCAGTGGGATAAACAATAGTTCAAGTTAGCAGTTGCAACCGGGAAGAACAGGTTCTTGCTATGGTTCAGCTACTAGAGATCCTTGTCACGACTTTCTTACACACCTATTGTGTCATCATGGAGAAGGCATCCCTCTAACCTTTGTTCTTTCCACTGTAATTGCAAGGGCAAACAATAATTAACTGAAATATTAGTGGGATGGCAGGGGCTACTGAAGTATCTGAAACTCCAGATTTCTATCTTTTTTTCTTGAGATTTTTGAAGGCATATTTTCATAGAATTTATTGAATAGTAAAGAAACTGTCATCACATGATGTCTCATGGTACATCAGAAATTCTAAATAAACCTAGTTGTTTATCATTTAAGCCTTTACATCCTTTTGTCCTTACAAAGAGAGCATTTTGTTTCTGTATTCTCCATTTCCCAAAGGAAATCACTTCACAGAGAAAGAGACCAAAGTATCTAATTGTACAGTAGGTGCCTTTAGAGAATGGTCTGGCTTGTTAGAGCTTTTTAGGACCAATCCAAAGGTATGTGTGTCCTACTAGAAGGCTTCTGGCTGGAAATCTTCAGTCTGTAATTGGTTTAGTCTTAATGTCTTGAACTAAGTTTCTTTGCCATGGGAACTGTTAAAAAGAAACAATCTTTGAAGGAAAAGGAAGACTTGTAAAATCCAAAAGTAGCATTGTGAGAAGAAGGTAATTCTGCACCTGTACAGCTTTGAAAATACTTTTTCTTCAGGATAATGAAATGCGGTTTAATTTCTAATGCATTTATTTGTCAAACACATGGGGGCTCTCCATGCCTGGCAGATCACTGCTGAAATGATTTCTTCCTACATGCCACCTAAGAATCCAGCAGTACTGCAGAAGGTAAGCCTAATGACATACAGATGGAAAGGTATCGTGCACTTTATGATAAACATACTGCAGTTTTATTCCAAAATGGTCTGTGGTTACAGTGTGCAAGTCTAAAGGAGATGACCGACCTGTTAAGGAATACAACATCAATCACATGTCACATTCCTACAAGGCAATCAAAGCTCAGGGAAACCTAAACCTGAGAATTCATGTCATACTGATGCTAAATAGAATCTTTTGGAGAGAATCTAAATGATAAGGATTTTTAAACCTGAGCTGTCAAGAGAAATACAACCAGCAAACACGAGTTTTTTCTCTACTAAGCAGAATTTAGAGTGTTCTCCAGAGGCCAGATCCTGCAAGCATCCACTAACTTTACACTGAGACTAATTAGAGAAGTACACAAAAATAAGTGGTTTTAGCACTAGACCTGCATAAAAGATGTACAAAAGAACCAGTCATGTAAAGTACCAAGTGTTTTCACAATTATTTTCTATATATTCAATATGTCATTAATTTTTCTTCAGCCCCCTTCTCACAAACTGTATTTATAAAGAATTTGTAAGTGCTTAGGTTTGCATTATTAATTGGTCTTTTTCAAGGAGGTATACGACACTGATGTCACTAATCTCTCTTGAATGTTCTCATACTGTTTTGACCATACATACAATTATACACAAATGAGGTCGCTTGTATGCTGGAAGTGTCCAAAGACATGGACTTTCACACTTTTACTGTAATGCTAAAAGCAAAACCTCTTTAAATATTATATATGAAATTTTACTCTCTATCTTTCTAAAATAAAATGGTGCCTAATGTCATTTGGAAACAAATATAAGAAATCAAGCACATCAGTAAAATAGTAAGAGGAAGATTATTTCCATGCAATTCTGATGCAACTAAACTAGCGCTGATCTAATAAATATTACTTCTGACCTCGCTGCAAAAAATTATTCTTGCAAGAATGCTATGAAAGCTGCCATAAAAGTAACAAGTCATCCCCATATTCATCCCCCAACAAAGAGCCCAAAATGCACATTCCACAGGATAGTGATTTCTTGCACAGCCACTCTGCTTTAGTAGGTCATATTAAAAAAAAAAAATTACTTATTGAAGGACCTAAAATAAAGCAAACTTTTTGAAGATGCATCAGATTAAGGAAAAAAATACATATCTCAGTTTTCTTAACTGTAAGGAAAGCATAAAAACCCAGTTATCAGAAGCATTGGCTTTGAGACTATCAACCGCTATTTTTCAGGTGGCTGCATTGTTTAATGTGGAACTGGATAACAGTGCGTCTGCCAGCACTAAGGGGAAACAGGTCTCTGAAAAATCTTGAAGGAAAATAACTCCTCCAGTGCTTGTACAGCCCTGCTGAAATGCTAAACTATTCACAAAAAAAAAATTACATTGCTAAAGCAAATAGAATTTCAGCATAACCAAGGCTGCAACATAGACTTTGGCCAGTTCACAAACAAATTACACTTCTTTGGTAACATCTAGAAAACACAACTTTTTCTGTACTGTGAATTCAAAATGTCTTCCAATTCTGCAATCTTTTTTTTCTTTTTTTTACTTTACGAAATATGACTGCAAATTGTTTCCTCGGTTAAATGGCAGCAGGTTAATTTGTTGGAAGAGCCACAGGACCAGGAAGCACAGGTAAGCCCCTGCTGCCCTACCAGTGCAAGGGGAAATGTAAAAACACAAAGGAAAACATCTACAACACCTGGAAGAGCAATTGCTTCCCGTTGTAGCTCGTTTTGTGCACAGTATACCTTCAAAATGTTAAACTACAGCCTATGCCACAGACCAGGACCTCCGCGTGCTACTCATCACATCAAATCCAGTTAACGGAAAGCATTTGCCCGTCCCAAGAGCACAGCTGGAATCCCCTGGGGGGCCAGTCAGGGCTCTCCCTGTCCTCTGAAGAGCACAAACTCAAGGGAGTCTGAATTTGGACCTTTCACGTGGTGAGCACAACCCCACCTGAGACAGGCAAATCTGATACGTTTTCTGTACGTACAGGCGCTGATCTGAGAGAAGAACTAAGAATGATGGGCCAGTTACTTAGTGATTTCTGGAAACTTTTTTTGGCCCAGAAAGTAGGCAAATAAACAATCATCCTCTGTAGAGTGGTGGGAGGTACAGGGCTGTTAAGAAATTGGGTAAATGCACATCTTTTATTTTAGGTCCATGACAAAAAAGCAGCTGTATTTATTTTTACTTAACTTGCTAACATTTACAGTTGCTCTCCAGACCGCAAAACATCCCGATGTTACTTCTGTCACTAACATTAAATGCATGATATTCCTAGTAAAATGAAAGCAACATTTAAAGATATTTATAAATATAAGCTGTAAAGCACTGTAAGGACTGTTATTTGACATCCTTTAAACATACTTTAATATAACAATCACACAAATGCCAGAACTTCGTATGCTATTAGGTAGAAGGAAGAGGATGGAACCATTTGTGGTTCAGTTACTGTAGACCTTCTCTCCTTTAAAGTTACGTTGGCACAGAGAATGTCACAGCTTGTGGATGCAAGAAATCACTTGCTCCAGCTCATCCGTGGCAAAACACAGTTGACTAATTAATTTTTTAAAGTATTCGAGATGTGACACTTTATATATGGAATGAATACAGATTAGCACTATAATAATCACAAAGCTTTTGTAGCCTCAAATTTGTCTTCTTCCAGAAAAGTTTCCTTTCATGTGCAAATGAGCGATGCCACCACGTACCTTGAAATAAACAGGCTCGTTCTGGCCACGACTTGTCACATACTCAGGCATTCAGAATCATATTAACGGCATACAGTAAGCTGGCAGATAAAGACAGGCTAAATAGAAGATACATAACCAGCTGCCTGCTATCATATCCAGTTGCCTTCACATCAGTGGCATCCCAGAGTGGTGGTATGAAAGTCTCCCTCCCACCATGTTCATACATCGAACGCATCTTCACACGCTGCGAGGGCTTTCTTGGCCCCGTTCTAAAGACAGAATGGGTTTGCCAGGCTAAGTAAAAAGAGAGCAGAAGAAAATGGGCCAGCAATAGGTGGGAGATGGCTTGAGAAGAGATTGCCCACGCAACGGAAAGCAATGGTAACAGAACACACCACTGGCCACGCGTCACATAAAGCAAAAGGACCGGGATGAGGTGCGGGAAAAGGTGCTGCCCCAGTAGCTGTTGGCAAACAGGTGGTTTCTAACAGCAGCCCCAGTGCCAGCACAGTGAAATTATAAAGCGTCCTCCATAGTGAGGGGCAAAAAATACCTCAGAAATAGATGATCCTGCAGGAGCATTCCAATGTTAAGTTTGTCATCCATCAGGGAATGCATACAGAGTATTTTATATCAATATCTATATATAATATTACCAAGAATAATTAGGGCATGATATTTTAAAAACAATTTTCACACAATTTTCTGACCAACTATTGTGGACTCGCGGTATTAATTTTAGCAGTTTCGATTGGATTCGGTACGGTTGGGAATGTAAGAGGAAATCTGCAGTAATCAGGATGTGACACTCATTAACACTTTCACAAAATACCCACTGGATTTGCATAAAGTCTGCAAAGATTCATTGGTGAATCTTTAATATGAGATTTCCCTTGGTTTTACTCCACATCCAGCTCCATTTGCCCTTCCTCACTGTTTTCCCCCAGCCCAGCAAGAATTGTTGTAAACAGTTCATAACAAAGCATAGTAAAGCTTTTGGGTAACTATATGTATAATTTAGTTATTCCATATGTTTATCTAACTACCTATACCATTTTGCAAATATTTTCTGAGAAACTATTGTATAAGGGAGATAAATTCTAATCAGATCCAACAGCACTCCAAGTCCCCTGATCAGTTTGGAGATTTCTGAACAATGTTTTTACAACCTCTGTATAAAAAACCATGCACAGCACAGCTTGAGTACAACACAGTTTGCACGTGAAATGCCACGAGAAGATTCCAGAAAATGGACAAACCATTAAGGTGGGAAAATATTTCTGGTTCTGACAAACACAAAACTTTAAATTCATTTATGCCACTGTTAAGGGAGGCGTTTCTTGCTACTGCCAATATGATGCAACACGGCAAGAAATAATAAATAATAAATATAAGTCATTTAAATCTTATTTAAAAAGAACTACAAGCTTGTCAGGAGTCAATGCTTGCTATCTGTTTGTAGCTGAGCTATATAGTAGCTATTGGCCTACACTGAGTACATCAACTCAGGCCAAGGCAGAACATGCAATTACAGCAGATAATGCTACATATAAAGGAAAATTCACAATGCAAAATATAGTGATATGTTTCTCTTTTGAACTGTAAAAGCCAAAAACTTATCAGATTTTTAAAGTCCCACTGAAGCTCAGTAGTCTACTGATAAAATGCTTTTTGGTTAGCTTTGGTTTAAAAATAGAATCCTGCTACAAGAATGGTTATGTTGAGCTCAGGATTCATAGGATGCATTTAATTTAAAGTCAATTTAGTGTGAGATTCAGAATAAAATTTTAAAGTAGAATTCAATTCTCTTCCCTGTCATAAACTTCTGTAAATACACATAAACAACATTTAATTTCTGGTATGCCATACTCAAACCCAAACATTTGTGTACAGGGGAAGCTTTGAAATGAATTGAACAATGTCTACGTAACCGAACACCTGTACCAAACAATAGAGTATTTCACTGCCTTGCACTTTCAGCAAATTTATTGACTGAGACTCTTACTTCAGTGCTCCTGCTCAACAGATCATTATCTTTCTAATATTCCACTGGCACACGAAAGAATTTTCTAAAGGGAAATACAACCTGAATAAGCATGAGAGCCGGGATGCATTACTGTATTTTTACTTTTCGATAACCTCGCAGGCTCTGAGCACCTTTATATCTTGTTCATTACCGAGTAGTGGAAGTTTGCCAGGACGGAAAATGCATAGGTGCGATTCTATTTTTTTATGTATCCTTTTCAAAGAACATCAGAATTTGGGGGATTTAGTTTTTCCTGCTTACAAACTGTAAATTGTACTGAGGTCACCTGAAGCATAGATAGTCATAATTTTTCAAATTTTCACTCTGACAGCTTTTTATTTGGGTTTTTATAATAATAATTAAAAAATAATAAAACCCCCGACAACAACAAAACCAAACAAGCTTGATTAATTTTTTCTCTGGAAGTTCAATGAAATGTTGTTCTGGTTTGGAATGAGAATTCTGCTTACAATGTTTTAATACTACCAAAGCACAACTGAACACAAAGCAACATTAGATCTCGAAAAATAAAAACTTAAAAGAAATTTCTCTAATGCAGACTTAGTAATTTATAAATCTCACCCATTACAACACTATTTGTACCCATACACAAAACCACAACATGCTTGCAGCAAGTTCAGTATTCATGATGGCAACAGCACATTCTATGCCGTTCCTCAAATAATTCTTCGAGAATTGAAAATTGGGCTTTTAGTGACAGCAAAGCACTCTGGCATTTACTGGCTGCAAGACTGCAAAAGTTCCCCAAAACTGTAGGATAAGAAAAATCTGAATCAAAAAACACATTACAGGCTTTTGCAGTGTACTACGCACCCTGATGGACTTGCAGGTGAACTTACTGACCTTGTGACTGAAGCGATGGTTATCATTGCACAACCACTGTGAAAACAGGCTATTAGAAAATCAAGTCTTTACTTTTATTCCTCTAATTCAGATGACACAAGAATGACTCTTCTGAACACACGATTTCTCAAAGCTGTCATATATTGTTCACTAGAGACAATGAAAATAAGTTCAGCACATATTTTCTGTCTCAACAGCACAACCCTTAGATCTAAACACACGGATGCTGCATTGTGCCTTGAAAGAAAGCGATGGAAAGCGTACTTGGACAGCCCCTTTCCGCCTTGCACCGGGTCAGAGACGGCAGGCTGTCACCTCGGTGAAAAACAAATTTCAAAAGGGAAAATCAGGAAAAGAGGACACTGTGTATTCCAGTTGCTTCATCTCTCCCTGTGCCTGGGTACACTGCACATCTTTGCTGGGTCAAGGGTACAGAGCGCCCACTGCCTCACACACTCCCACGCGGTAACTCCGTAAGAACTGCAGAACAGATAAAACCCATTTCTAAGGCTACATGGTAATTTTTTGGCACTCATCCCTCGTGTCTGTGGCAATTGTGCCTGCAGCGTTGAACAAAGCGGTCCCAAACAAAACTTTGAGATTGGGTGCCAGATACTGATCAAATATTTTAAGGATGACAGAATATCCTGGATACAAAGCTGGCACACAAGGAATGAGACTGGGCAGATACGCACTGGCAGGTAGATCAAGCACAGTGCTCGCTGCAGCCAGTTCCACGCCGAGGTCTGTCCACCTGTGAGAAATGTTAACTCTGGTTTCTTGGGTATATTTTGACTATGAATCCCTCCCCAAACTCTCCATGGCAGCAAACGAAAGAACTCACCACTTACACAGTGAGAGCTCTTTAACTCAGCAATGGAGAAAAGGTACAAGTCCACAGGAGAGGAGGCGCATACGGCTTCTATACATTATTTAGAGAGGGAACCAAGAGGTGCCCTCTGTCAAATACAGCTATGTGCTCCACTTCCCTCTGGCATAATCAGTACCGGTCACTGGACAACAGTACAGCTGGTAGAAACACATTGAAGAAGGAGAGTGCGTACCCCTGAACTACCCAGCACACGCAGTAGTGTTTCCAAGAGCCACAGTCCGGCCGTTTCAGCTCAATCCAGAACACGGAGCTAAAGATGACACTGAAAGAAAGATGTTCTTCCAAATGAGGAAACAAGGAATTACACTTTCAGTCTAATTCTATGCTCATGTCCTTGCTCCAGGCACTAATTTCTAACAAAAATACTTTGCCAGAGAGATGTAGACTTCTTTTTAAACCCATGTGAAAAGTCAGCACTAGTATTTCACTCTAGTATCACTGTTTTTCCCTTCCCGACTTTACAGTAATTGTTCCTACCAAATGCCACCAACTTCTAATATGTTCCAACATTCAGGTAATTTCATGGTCTTCACTCCCCTCGTTCTCTTCCAGAAAACCCTCAATCCCACTGTTCACAAAATAAGGGTGTTTTTACAGCATTTGAGTTTAAGTACTAATTTTACCTGAAAAACAAAAAGACATTCACACTTCAAACAACAGAGAAGGATAACAGTGAAAATTCAGGAGATGAGTCAGCGTAACGTATTCCACGTTGACTTCAACTGAATAAAGTTAATTTGTGGATATGAAATTCTGAATGAGAATTGCAATAATAATAAAACTGCAAGTCAGTTTTTTATTATGTTCTAATAAAATATTACTTAAAGGTTTAGTATGTCGTATCTCCCTCCAGCAGAAAGTAAGAAAGTACAAAGATTGAGGAGCTTACCCTTACATATATAAATACATTTATATATGTGTGGTATTTATATCTTAATATATGAATAGTTCCCAAACCAATAAATTTGCTGGAGCTTTTTAAAGAAATGCACCATTATTCCATCAATTCCGTATCCGTTCCTGCCTCTGCCCTGGGAAGCTGGCGTCCGGCTGCAGGATGCTCTGCTCGTTTCCTTTTCCTTACCATCCCCAACAGGCTGTACCTCTAACATGCGTGGAGGACTGTATCCTCGAGAACAAGCGGATACAGGTCTGCCCACTTAGCACAGCACTGAAGATCCTGGATTCTGTTGCTCCTCACAATTGATGCCAGATCTTGAGTACAAAAGTAAGAGATTTCTTGCCACAAATTCCAACGTTCTGCGGTGGCGCTACCATCCACGTATTATTTTGGAAGTCTAATCAATCTACAAGCTGTAGCAGCAGCAACCAGAGGTCTCTACTGAATTTCAAAAAGTCAATCCCTGCAACACCTTTCTCTGCCTTTCCATATAAAAAACTAAGACTTTTACATTCTCAAGAGGGTAGCAAGGAGACAGAAAAGATGGTAGAGTTAGTACGTTAGGACTTAGGCAAATAAGATTAATTTGGAGGTAACTTGGTTTGAATGGTTAAAATGGTGACAAGTGGGGGGAAGTCATAATATTTTGAGGTATCAACACGTTAATGGACAAACAATGAGACCACAGAAAGCCTTCAGTATCCCGGACAGCCTAACGGAGCAAACACCAAAGGTTAAAAGATGCAGCAGTAAGGAAGAGAAATGGGGTGAGGGCAGTTGATGAGAGAATCAAGCAGTGAAGAGAGCAAGTTTCGCTCAAGGCTTGAGTTAATGTTGCAGCAAAACCAAACTGGGCAGAGAGATGGAAAGGAAAACAGTTACCATTCTCCGTGCTGCATTTCACAGTTCAAATTCCTTCTGTCCCCAAACATCTGCTGCACTGAACAAACGTTACATATATATTTACACACACACATATTTAATACCCTCAATAGACAAGGAAGTGCAGCGCATCACGACAACTTAAAAAATACAAAAGCGACAGAGATTTGTTTGAATTACAATGCCAGTAAGATGTCAGTAAAAAAAGATGGCCAGCAATATTTCCTACCGAAGTTGTTTAGATCAGTCATATAAGAGCAGAAAAACTCCAGCTACCTATGCTTTGACAATAAGGTGGTACCGTCTTTTAGTAGGATGGGAAGTGGAAGACTTAATTTACAAAAGATAAGATAATTTCCTGTATTCTTGTGAGCCATCACACATCATTAAGTCTTTTTCATATTACGCTAAGAACTGTGGGTTCTGGATGATTTCACTAATTAAACTTGAAGTCAGAGTAGAATGATTTTTGGAACACTACACCACTTAAAGATTCATCTATTTTTATTAACATACACATCTAGGGAAGAGAGTTGACCATCACATCAGCTCTGCTCTGGTACTTTCGTTATTGCCGCTCTAACACTTGCACAGTTAGTGACTTTAGCTGCTCTTCATGACCCAAAGGTCTTTCTCATACAAGCGTCAGACCTGCTATGCAGATTTCCTAACATATCCTTTTCAAGATTTTTTAGTTGGCTGCTCCACCTCCATACTCAGAAGACTTACCAATATTTCCAGAGAACAGAAGCTTCCATATTTGTATTTGTTTACATTTTAGTATCTACCCATTGCCCTAAGCAAATAAACTGAATGAGCATTGCTTTCTAACCTATAAAGCTATGCCGTATTTATTGAAATCACCTAATTAATATTGTTATTATGACAGCATGAAAAAAAACTGGTAAAATTACAAGTCATCATTACCTTGAAATCTGGCATAAAACCTGAAACCTGAATTAAATCTTATCTAAATGCAAAAACCAATGGAGAGAAAAACAACACCAAAGGCAAAACTAGACTCTCTAGTGGCTTATTATATTTTTTTGGCGTATTTACAGAAAAGACAGAAATAAAAGTATCTGAACAGTCATAACTGAATCACCTGGAACAATACGTGGCTGGCATGTGTATGAAGGGAAACTTCTTTCCATCAAAGACTTTAAAACCTAAGAGCTTTCTTATATCTACTCCAAATCTAGAATCTAAGAGCTGTGAAGTACAGTAGGATTTAATTCTCTTGATGAATCATATACCATATACTGATAAAGACCAATACGTCACATAAAATGGAATTTTTACCATATCCAAGGAGATATGAAATAATTTGCAAGGGCAGAACCAGTAACAACTGAACTACTGTCCATCCACGTGTGAGCAAAGACAGAGAGAAATGTAGATGGCCACGTTTCTGCAGCATCAACCGAAAGCAGAATTCAGGAATTATGTGAACATATTAACTGAAACAAGAGGAATAGTTTTCACAGCTTTTCAGTTGAGATCTTGAAAACAGAAGGTGGGATACCAGGTACAGTGAAGAATAAAAAAAAAGCTTCATCTTGCAAAATGAGACAGGATATTGTTTTGTTGAAACCTGCGGCTCCGATTATCTGGTCATTTAGAAAAATGCATTCCCCATTCTGGCATCTTTATGCACAGTTCTTCTGGACCCACAACAAAGAAGGTAAGCTACTCAGTAGCAGTACCAGAACACTGGAAACGAAGGTTTCCCGGGAAAGGCGCTTTCATTTGTGCCAATTCTACTATAGAAATCTTCCGATGATAAGAAGCTCAATAAAGTTAATGCAGCTGGAATTGACTCAAATAAGCAAAAATGAGACTTAAATCCAGAATGACTGTCAGATGAAAAAAAAAAGGAGAGAACAATTCGAATTAGAGTGTAAGGCACAGTGCAAATTGCCACTGAACTATCTAGGAAGTCTGCACGGTACCACCAGTGACAGCTGCTGAGCTGGCAATGAGTTCAAAAATAATTGCTTAAAGACTGAAGAACCCAGATCAGAGTACAAAGATTTGAATAGACTAAATGAAATAAGAATGGAGACACTAGGGCCAAATACAGGTTCATTTCCTAATAAGGAGAACAATAGCACAAAAGGTACAATCACAACGGTCAGACTCCCCAGCAAACGCTGGTCACTGTGATTCAGTACAGTGAAAAAGTAATAACCATCGTGGTTGAGTTTGCACTGACAGGAAAGGTAGCAATGCCAGGAAACTGCTTCTTGTGACAATCCCTCCAGCTCATCAGAGGTGTTCACACCACGGCATGGCAAAAGGAAAGAACAGAGCCAAAATTACCCATTCCAATAAGAGAATCCCATTCAGTAATTGGCAGAAGTAGAAATACTATCACAACAAACTGACTTTGAAAAAGAAATGGAATACATCCTGACTGTTTAAAGATGTAAGGCACAGAATTACACGTCACTCACCTTTTGAGAGCCTTACATTGCATCTAGCAAGACTTCCTTTGGATGACAGGAGCAAACACAGTAATTCCATGTTACTAAATTCATAATGGGTTTTCACTAAAAATATAACTTTTATTAAAGTAAGCTGTTGGGTTAAGTTGGCCAAGATAAGATAAGTGTATTTTAAAATCTACTTTTTAACAGCTTAGAGAAAATGAGACTGCCTTAGAAGGAAGGAGGGTAAAGGTATCTAATAGCAGACGTATCCAGTGACCCGAGATAGGCTGAGGACAGAATCCTCTTGCTGCCTGTACCACTGAAAATTAGTGTTCAAAAAAAGCTGCTGCAGAATGTGGACTCCATAAGTGTGGCAAAAATGGAATACGTGTACCAAAACCTGTGAGCTGTTCCATATAGATAGTCCTACACTTCAACAGAGCTCTTCTGCTGGAGAAGGTCTTGCTTTTCATACTGCAGGTCTTTCAGTTACGCGAAATATAAATTTATTATTGTTGACGATACTAATTTCATAGACACTTATAACTAAATTATCCACTAGAGAGCATAGCAACATTTTCAAACACATTCTGCTTACGTCGGCAAGTGCTCGGCGAGGTTTGTGCGGCACTCAACGCCACTCTTCTACACAAGTAATATAATAAACAATCTGTCGTGCAAAACAGAGATAAGAAATGTACCTAATACAAGGCTTTGCGGAGAAAAAGGTTGACAGATCATGAACTTCTAATGAACAAATTTCAACACGTTACATAGCCTGGTATGCAGTTCTCAGAAACTCTTTATATACCTTTCTGTATAACAGAATACGAAAAAAAGAGAAAATACATTCTATGTTCCTACAGAAGAAAACCGCAGAAGCACTGTTTGCTGGGCAAGAGCTGTTATTCCTATTCTACGATACATTCTGGTGATGTCATGGCATTTTTAATTCCCATTAAAGAAAACTTTTATCATTTCTTATTTCCCATTCTAATGGGCATCCTGGAAAACTCACATTTCATTTAAAAATATAAATTAAAAAAATAAGAGTATATCGACATTTCATTTAAAAATATAAATTAAATAAATAAGAGTATAATGCATATAAAGTACTCTCTCCTTTAAAATACTTGTTTTAACTGTTACATTCCCACAGGCCTTCATCGATACATTGATAAAGGTGTCGACAGCATCCACAAATCTCAATAGCGCATCCCAGTGCCTCAGGTAGACAAATCAACACTACCTCAGATCTCCACTAAATATGTTTTTCTTCTTTTTCTCATAAACCATTCAAGTTAACTGTTGTAGTAAAAGGACTAATATCGCAAGGCATCTTGCATTATCAGGAAAACGCTGTGCTGTGCCTAATTCAGAAGTGGCTGGCTTCACGCGGCCAATGGAAAAGTCGGTGACATTCTTTAAGTTGGAAATAAGCCACACCTAAGAGACACGTTGTTCTAAACATTACCAGCTATTGTTTTATAAACTAGAGAAGAGGGATTTTATAGACATTTCTCATTTATCTTAGCATCATGATGAAAATAAATTAAATCAGAAAGCTGACACCTACTACAGAGTAAAAAAAAAAAAAAACAAACCAAGTGCTAGGAAAACCTTTACTGTTCCTGGGAATTTGTAAGCAGCACAGTCAGCCGTGAGGATGGCAAATCACTTGACAAGCATAACTGCAAACAAAGAGGAATAACTAGCAAGGTGGAGAAAATCCAAGTTCAGCAAAAAGGGAGGAATCCATAGCACAACGAAGTTGATCCATAAGTATAAAAGCTAACGTGCATTGCCACATCTCAAATTAACAGGGACTAAAATACCATGTCATACAGATTACTAAAGGGACAAATGCGATACAAGTGTTCGTTGCCATTTCTTTGGGTTTTATTTTTTTAACATTAGGCATTATAATTTAAAGCAACTGATTTTAAGCAGTTTTCATGACAATATTAGCAAAACATTCATGCTTTAAGTACCATACTGAACTGAACCCTTAAACGAAGAAGGTTTTTATGCGGGTGGCATGATGTTTCAGAGTTAAGCCAGTCTGGTAGAAATGATCACTATGCTAATTAATTCATAAACCCACTTATCCTACAATTTATTTTCATTTTCTGAAATCTTCTCAGTTTGAAATCACTATTACTGCAGATTGCATTTTTTGTATTAGTATATGTTTATACAGTTGGAAAAAAAATACAGAGAAGCAGAAGCAAGAAATATGATCTATGAGGTTTTATCGGTATCATCTACCATGATACGTAATTCACGATACAAACAAGTTAACAGATTTGACCAAATCCTCCTCTGCACTGAGAAATACCTTTTAATATTGATAGACTTGACTTCATTTTTCTGCCTTTTAAAACACACTAATAGAATCTCCTTAGTCACAGAAGGAGAGCGTCGGGGTGCTATCTAAAACAGCTTACTCGGCAACACGCTGCAAAATAAGTCTAGAAAACGGCAGCAACAGCCAGAGCCTACTTTGAGAGCGGGTTTGTGACGCAGGCAGAATCTGCAGCTGCTTCGTAGGAAAAGTTGAGCCTTCTACTGATTTCTGATCACTAGGTAAAAGAGTTATTTGCAGCATAAAGCGTGCAGGTCTCAGGAGCAAAACTTCTTTGAAGGAGGGAGATATCTACCCGTTGGAGACCAAGTGCTGACCCGTGGTTATTAGAGCTGCAGCGCGTTCACCTGTGTGGTTTTCCTAAGTGCTTTGGCTCTGCAAGAGCTGATGAGCAGAGTTTAACATCCTGCTGGGAAAATAATAGGTTCCATATCCATGTGCAGATTGTTTTAACTCATCTAGGGAAGAAAGCCCTCTGTAGGTGCAAAGGCTCACAGGAAATATATACTTTTAATAAAGTATTTTGGGGCAAAAAGGATGACACTGACTTTCCATCTCAGTTAAAGATAGGCTCATGCTGGAAAAATTTGTTCTTGTGGGAAGAAAGCTGAAGGTGACGGGCCTAAAACTGATGTGTACAGTATATTGGACACTTCTAATTATTTTTATATATAAACACATATATATTCAGAGTGTGGGAATAAACACAAAATTAAGATCTTGCCGAACAAGCTCCTTTCTCAAAAAAAAAAAACCCATTAAAAACATAAAATATGTCTTGAGTTAGAAGTATCGTCTTTACTTGTGTCACACACGTAGAATAAAAGCAAAAAAACCTAAAATTTTCATCTTCCTAGTTGTCAACATTTCAATTATATTTTTTAAAAATCAAATTAATGATTCACTGCCATCTGCAAATGAATCGCATGATGCGTCAGCTATCAAGGTTTTGGGGGGTTGCTTTTTCTAAAGCAGAGTATTATCTTTGATTATTCTTGAAACAAGACAAAGTTCGATGTCCTCATTACTGGCACTTTAATGTAGTGAATACATTCTGTATTTTCAATAACCACTTATTTAGATTTTATCTACGTTTTTCCTCCACAAAGCCTCACCGAGATCAAAATGACCACGAACACTATGAGAGTTTGCTACAAGCTCAAGTTCAGTCCTAGCAAGCAGATCGAATAATTACTTGTTAAGGAATCACATATTCTTTGGTTGGAGAAGAAAAAACAAAAGCAAATTATCTTTTTAAAAGGTACCACATTTTGTTTAAATGACTTAGTTTAACTTGGCCAGAAGTCACTCAAAACCCTATAATTTTTAGACAGCCTTGCCACAACAAAACTAAAGTAGATCTGTGATAAAGCAGGAATTGTATTCTGCAAAACTCTGGATCATAATATGGACTGCTTCAACTATCGTACCAGAATGAGACTTCACACAAGAGAAGAAACTTCATTTCAGCAAATTGTCAGAAGACACTGCCTGATTGGGCAGAAATCAGACCTAGTCCCATGTATTTGGGGAGGGGCTCCTGTTTCAGGATGTGTCTTGCAGCTCCGCAGGAAGCTGCCGGCCGGGTACCCAAGTCCCAGGATGAGTGCAGTGCAGCACGCTCAGGGATACTCACGTGGGGTCGAGAAGTTACCAGGCAGGACTGCGCTATTAATTGAGCAAGTGGAAACAAGAGCAGGAGAAGGGCTATTTTGAGGTCATCAGCATTGGCTAAAAACCCAGAAGATGGCTAAAAAGATGTAACAATAACTCCCTTAAAGTTCATCTTTTCATGGCTTGGCAGGTGACTTTTGTACAATTGAAGCGAGCAGTGCTAAAAAGAGAGTACTTGTTCCGATCTGTGCAGAACGGAACACCCAGGAATCCCACCCCAAGGCACTGTGAAGCGTGAGGGCACTCAACGGAACGTGGTGTGGGTTGGATCCAGTCCTGAAGCTGAGCACACTGCAGAGCTTCAGCGATAAAGAAACATTTTAAAATACACAGCTCAAGCAATGTCGTTAATTTATGACTTAACCAGGATGTATAGTAAGGCTGAGTCGCAGAGTGAAACCTGTTTCTGACGCACAGCGTGAACGGTTGAGAGCGAATTGTTCTACATGAGCTTCGTGGCGCTGCGCCACGTGGCTGCTCTGCGAGGGAGAGTGCGCCTCACCTCTCAAACACAATGAAGCCCATCAGAGGACTATCAATAGCAAGTAAAATGACTCTCGCTCTGAGAATCCCAAGACCTAATCATCCCCAAACTTTTGAAAAAACTTTGAAAACTTTTGAATCTTGGGAAAACAAAGCAGCTATCTTAACAGAATCACATTTTTTAATAAGAAAGCTCAGCTCATCAATACACAAAAATTTTATAAAGAATTCATATTAATGAGCCCCTTTGTAAGCTCCAGATTATCCATCTTGGTTTTCTGGAAAGGACACAGGCGTCTCATTTCTCTCAAGTATCTAGAGATATTTTTTTATCTTAAGCTTTACACAAATACTACTTTTGTGTAAAATGAGAAAAGGAATGTACAATATCATTTAGCAACATTAACAGATTTTTTTTTTTTTTTTTACAACGATGGCACTGAAATAAATTCAAATTACACAGAGCACTCAGGCTCTCTTTTTACCCCTCCCATCTAGACATTCAATAAAGTGGCTCTTTGCATATATTTAATAAAAAGCTGGACACAAGATTAGGCAACCCTACATCTACTTATATTTCACAGTTGAAACGTTTGTGATGAAGAACTCACGAAGAACTGAACCGTACGTGCATCAACATTATATCAGCAATTTTCAAAGCAACAAAAAATAGCGTAAAAGCGACAGGATAACTTAGTCAGCTCATAGAAGCAGCCATCTAATCCATGACAGTAGATTTGTTATATCAGTAAAACAGTATTTTGCAGAACAGACTTGAGAATGATACACTAGACAGAAGTTACTTTACTTACTGCTGTTTAAATTATGGCCAAATGCAGTGTTCCAACAAGCAGTACAAAAATTTAACCTTGTCACAAATTGATCCCAGTTCAGCTGTGGGACCGTCACTCTTCTGAAAGAGCAGCGTACGGGGCAGTTATTTCATGGCTAGGTCTTACAGGTGAAAGAATATATGGATTCCATTAACTGCAAGCATAGCTTTGAGCCCGTTAATTCGTACCGGCAACCCATCGTTTGGCAGGGGTGATGCTGGTATTTCTTAAGCAAACAGGCCATCAGCTGAAGAGCACGCTGGGGACCATTAGTCTCCCACGTTTATTTTGAGAAGCTGGTGGAAATGCTGATGATGTTTATTGGGCTGGGTAGCGGTGTGTGCCAACTTACCCGAAGCGTGCTTAGGGACAGGAAAATATAGTACCTGTGTTTTGAGCTGAAATCCTATTATCCAGTGGATCAAATAAGAGAGAGGACGGGTGGTGCGTTGAGGTCATCACTTGAAGCTGTCATTGTCCTCTATTACATTTTCTTGGCTGCAGTCCAGAATGGGAAGCAGAAAGAAGGCAAGAGCGTCGCACACCTGTTTACTCAGCGGTTGCCTCGGTCGCCCTACGGAGCCAGACTCAAAGCCACAGGTGCGTGTCGGCCTGCGGCTCAGTGAGCTGCAAGGGAATCCAGCTGATTTGCAGGCCACTATGACAGGGCTGACAAATGTGTGAGAGTCACGTGGAATCTGTGCTCCTGGCAGCCATCGAACTGGTCCCAGTTCTTTGCCAAGCTTTGTGCTTTGGGGAACCTCTTTTTTCCATCCACTGCTCTTTAAAAATCCAGAGAACACAAGACTGTAAAACATCCTACCTATGTCACCTGACTCTTACGACCTAACCTTGGTTTCTTTTGTTTCTTTTTTTCCTTAATATTGTATTGTACACTTAAAAAGGGTCAACAATTAATTTGTACTGCAAATGGCTGCAGGGAGAAAGTTCCAGAAAGAGACAGTAACACAATATGGGAATTTTGTTTACCCAGCCTACTCCTTGTGAATGTGCCATGTTTAAGACTACTGAATCAAGTGGGGAAAGATGTATAAGTAGTTTATATTACTGAAGTAATTGAACACTGACAGACAATAAAAAAGTGATTTTGTGTCTGTTTTGCAACAACGAGAACCTATTTGTCTTCTTCACGCTGCTTCCAAAAGGGTGCAAATTTTCACTTGGGTAAAACAAATACCTGCTCATCGGCCTTAGTAAACATTGAAAAATTAGTTCCTGGCCATGAAAATACATCATTTTAAGGGCTTAATTTATTTTTCTTTATTCAGTGTTATTAAGTCTTTGGTGCTTTTGTGCAGCATATCAACTTTCAACAAACCGCAGTATCACTATGGCTAATGTATAAGAACATAACTATCTGGAATTCATTCCATCTTTTACATGAAGTCATGAAATACACTTATGAAGTAAGAAAAAAACCTAAAAAGCCCAAACAATGATGTAGAGCTGGTGTCAGGTGCAGGTGGAGCTGCCGCAGTCGTCGCTGTGTGAAGCTGAAGCCCTTCAGAAATTTAGAAGGTTCAAAGCAGCCCATTGCCAGCTCATGCACAGCAGCACAGGACCCGTGTCATTTACAGGGACATTAGGAAGGTAAAAGGCCCAAAGTTTGACCTGTCTTTCCTCTGTAACCTTGGATTTTTTATCTTAAATAATGTTGTTTATGTAATTCAAAGGTGCACGCAATGGGTTTTTTCCCCCTCTCAAAATGAGCAATATCCTGTGCTGTTTTTTAAAATGTCAGGACAACAGAAATCATTACAGAACCAAATAAAAAAAATGCAACCCATGCACGTAATACAGAAATAAACTGCAGAAAGAAACAGGTTTCAGTATTTAATGGCATGAATAATGAATTTAAAATTATGTTTAAATTATGTTGAAGGTCATAGAAAAAGCCTCTAAGAAAGACAGTTAAACAGACATAAAAGGAAAGATTTAAATAGGTGATCTTTTAGTATTCTAGCAAAACCAGTCCATCTTTCACTCTTTATTTAAATTAAAATACCACTCAGTAACTGACCTTTTTAACATGGCCTGAGGGAGCAGGGTATGATCTTGTTAGAAAAGAAGTGATATTAAAAGAGCAATGCTATTAAAAAGCCGAAGAAGACGGAACCCATGTATTAAAATCTGTTTA
Organism: Geococcyx californianus; assembly: GCA_013389885.1. NCBI lineage: Eukaryota > Metazoa > Chordata > Aves > Cuculiformes > Neomorphidae > Geococcyx > Geococcyx californianus. The sequence goes on along the minus strand of VWPV01001825.1, from coordinate 71,352 downwards.
CTTAGGGAGGTTAACTTTTATGAAAAGTCTGTCCTTATGTTACAAGCAGTGACATTACTGCCGTTACCTTTTTGTAACTAGTTTATGGAGTGTGTTAATAAAACCCGTTCCCAGAGTCCCTAAAAACCAACAAACAAAACAGGTTTGGGGAAATCTCAGCAAAAGCCTCTCCTCTTTTGAGCATCTTTCCTGGAGGCCAGCTGCTGCCGAGATGGACTTCCCTGCCTCTTCCTGAACCTTGCCTTGCGTTTGGTATTTCAGTTAGCGGCCACACTTCTGTGTATTCGCAAAGGGAGGCCAAAGATCCCACCAGAAAAAGCGCAAGGCGAGACTCAGGCATTCTGAAAAGTTTATGTAAAGATATCCGAGACCGTAAGACATTGGTTACGTTGCAGGAAAGACCCCAGCACTGTCCTAAGGGACACAGATATTGCTCTTTAACGACCCTCACCTGACTGTGGATCATTCATCAGAACATTCCAGTCACCCCCAAAAATCCTTTAATTTAAATAGAGGGCATCTCTCGAGGCAGATAGATAGCCAGGGAAATTACTCATGGTTAACCCCCTAAGAATTAAACAGTTAAATCTATTACTGACTTTTTCTCCTCGGGAGCTTTCAGAGGGGATGTGCTTTGCCTACACAAACCAAGGAGCTGGGAGCAGGGTGCGCTGCACCTCCCCGCAGCGCTCTGCCCCTGGCAGTGACCAGCCCCGCTCACCAGCATCACGGCAGATGCAACGGGCTGTCACATCATTAAAATACTATGAGTTACGTAGTTCACTGCTTGAAAATTCAGAAACATAGTCTTTTGTCACTAAATTTCCATGTGGATTTTAATCGAGTAAAGCACCATTATTATGATTTATAGGAAATTCATATAAATTAGCTGTCTGTCAGATACTGTGCTGTTAGAACACTTAGGTTCCTTAAGTGTAAGAGAACTCTTCAAAATCAAAGATGCACAAGCAATCACGTGCCAGTCTTCCTATGAGGCACCCAAGATGAAAATCCTCCATTCACACTGTTTTCGTCTTAAAATACTAAACAGGGAAAGATTTAAACACTGAGTCAAAGCTACAGCTTTATTAACTCCTTCAGCCCCAATATTGAATTGTTAACATAAGGGCAGAACCAAGTATGCAAGTATATGTTTTTCCGTAATGTTTTGAGCAACAGAGATCCTGTTAGAAACCTGTTTTCTTGTCTACTAACGACACTGAATTTGCTGCATATGCTTCAAGATGAAGTCTATTATACTAAAAAAATACAAAAAAAAAGGAAGCCCACTACTTCTTTTGTTGCAGAGATTGAAATAAGCACCACTGGAATCAGGCCCGGACTTCTAAAACCACATTTGTTTCACATTTCAGCTTCCTNTAAGAAAAAAACCTAAAAAGCCCAAACAATGATGTAGAGCTGGTGTCAGGTGCAGGTGGAGCTGCCGCAGTCGTCGCTGTGTGAAGCTGAAGCCCTTCAGAAATTTAGAAGGTTCAAAGCAGCCCATTGCCAGCTCATGCACAGCAGCACAGGACCCGTGTCATTTACAGGGACATTAGGAAGGTAAAAGGCCCAAAGTTTGACCTGTCTTTCCTCTGTAACCTTGGATTTTTTATCTTAAATAATGTTGTTTATGTAATTCAAAGGTGCACGCAATGGGTTTTTTCCCCCTCTCAAAATGAGCAATATCCTGTGCTGTTTTTTAAAATGTCAGGACAACAGAAATCATTACAGAACCAAATAAAAAAAATGCAACCCATGCACGTAATACAGAAATAAACTGCAGAAAGAAACAGGTTTCAGTATTTAATGGCATGAATAATGAATTTAAAATTATGTTTAAATTATGTTGAAGGTCATAGAAAAAGCCTCTAAGAAAGACAGTTAAACAGACATAAAAGGAAAGATTTAAATAGGTGATCTTTTAGTATTCTAGCAAAACCAGTCCATCTTTCACTCTTTATTTAAATTAAAATACCACTCAGTAACTGACCTTTTTAACATGGCCTGAGGGAGCAGGGTATGATCTTGTTAGAAAAGAAGTGATATTAAAAGAGCAATGCTATTAAAAAGCCGAAGAAGACGGAACCCATGTATTAAAATCTGTTTACTTAGGGAGGTTAACTTTTATGAAAAGTCTGTCCTTATGTTACAAGCAGTGACATTACTGCCGTTACCTTTTTGTAACTAGTTTATGGAGTGTGTTAATAAAACCCGTTCCCAGAGTCCCTAAAAACCAACAAACAAAACAGGTTTGGGGAAATCTCAGCAAAAGCCTCTCCTCTTTTGAGCATCTTTCCTGGAGGCCAGCTGCTGCCGAGATGGACTTCCCTGCCTCTTCCTGAACGTTGCCTTGCATTTGGTATTTCAGTTAGCGGCCACACTTCTGTGTATTCGCAAAGGGAGGCCAAAGATCCCACCAGAAAAAGCGCAAGGCGAGACTCAGGCATTCTGAAAAGTTTATGTAAAGATATCCGAGACCGTAAGACATTGGTTACGTTGCAGGAAAGACCCCAGCACTGTCCTAAGGGACACAGATATTGCTCTTTAACGACCCTCACCTGACTGTGGATCATTCATCAGAACATTCCAGTCACCCCCAAAAATCCTTTAATTTAAATAGAGGGCATCTCTCGAGGCAGATAGATAGCCAGGGAAATTACTCATGGTTAACCCCCTAAGAATTAAACAGTTAAATCTATTACTGACTTTTTCTCCTCGGGAGCTTTCAGAGGGGATGTGCTTTGCCTACACAAACCAAGGAGCTGGGAGCAGGGTGCGCTGCACCTCCCCGCAGCGCTCTGCCCCTGGCAGTGACCAGCCCCGCTCACCAGCATCACGGCAGATGCAACGGGCTGTCACATCATTAAAATACTATGAGTTACGTAGTTCACTGCTTGAAAATTCAGAAACATAGTCTTTTGTCACTAAATTTCCATGTGGATTTTAATCGAGTAAAGCACCATTATTATGATTTATAGGAAATTCATATAAATTAGCTGTCTGTCAGATACTGTGCTGTTAGAACACTTAGGTTCCTTAAGTGTAAGAGAACTCTTCAAAATCAAAGATGCACAAGCAATCACGTGCCAGTCTTCCTATGAGGCACCCGAGATGAAAATCCTCCATTCACACTGTTTTAGTCTTAAAATACTAAACAGGGAAAGATTTAAACAGAGTCAAAGCTACAGCTTTATTAACTCCTTCAGCCCCAATATTGAATTGTTAACATAAGGGCAGAACCAAGTATGCAAGTATATGTTTTTCCGTAATGTTTTGAGCAACAGAGATCCTGTTAGAAACCTGTTTTCTTGTCTACTAATGACACTGAATTTGCTGCATGTGCTTCAAGATGAAGTCTATTATACTAAAAAAATACAAAAAAAAAGGAAGCCCACTACTTCTTTTGTTGCAGAGATTGAAATAAGCACCACTGGAATCAGGCCCGGACTTCTAAAACCACATTTGTTTCACATTTCAGCTTCCTGATTAGGAAAAAGCCCTGAAGTTACGAGCCAGCCTAGGAAGTTCATATACACCATTCACTTGGCATACAGTAAGTGCCCTGAAAATATTTTTTTGCTAGTTTAATTTGTGACTTGAAAGGGATTAAATCAAAAACTATTTCTTAAGCTGTGTCAGTTCTGAACTCCAAAATTCAGTCAGTTCTGAGAGTTGGATGGATTTCTAAAAACAAGCATTTCCACGCATTTATACAATTTGTCTCATTTAATTTGTTGGATTTTTCCCCATCTTTACTGAAATTTTGGAATTCATCTGGTGATGAGAAACACATACAAATAGAAGCGATTCCTTTGTAGATGTCAGTATAGTTCTTCAGACCAATCAGTCTATTTTAAAAACCAAAACAAACCAAACTATATGTACTTTAAGTATGTCAAGATGATTTGAAAAGTTCTAACCCTGCTTTACTGCAAAGTACTCCTGTGTTTCTTGGCATACATAATGGAGCTGGCTATTTTTCTGTAACAAATTCTTTGAGATTCACTAATATTGCAAACCTTCCGTCCTAAATCCCCGAAAGATCTCTATCTGCAGAAGTAGCTGGAACATGAGAAAAATCATCACAAAATGAGAGAATCAAATTGCATTATTGAAGATTCAGTAAACAGATACATTTTTTTTAAATGAGAAACTATTTGCCTAAGCTTACGTTTGAGCAATTTCTTTTAAGATTATCATGGAATTTTCACCAAAATTGTTTCTCCTTCAGCATTTTTATACGACTTATAAAGGGTCTCCCAAGTTTAGCCAAAGCTATTATCAAACCCATAGCGCGGTGGAGTTTGCTTGATTTTTCAATTCAAAGTATTACACACTGCTGGACTGCCAGGATTTCTAGTTCTATTCACTCTCATTTATAGGCAAAGTGAACTTCTTGAATTTCAAATTAAAATGCTGGTATCGAGCCTTTCTGAGAAAGCATGGAAAATCCTTCATTTATGAAAAAACCAAAGGCATTCCCCATTTGTGTGAATCACAGTTTCCTCTGAATATGTTGGAGGTGCTCCTAGAGATCTTAAAAGCCCAATGTTGCACAAATTAATTCCAAAGGAGGAGGTATAGGGGTAGGAAGGAAGGATCAGAGGAGAGCACAAGCAGGGATCTAAGAGGACGCTAGAACATCAGCATGAATAAAGATAACAAAATACTAACAAAAAACCACTGTCAGTAATGAAACATTTAGGTAAACAGCAAATCCACTTGCATGAACTCTACCATTACTATTTTAATGACAGCCATTCGTTAACTTTGGGGAGCTAATTTAATTTTTATATTCTGCTGCTGCACATCAACTGTTTGCAGCATTGCTAAGAGTTGGGCATCGAACAGCTCAGCTAGAGTGACTGATTGTCAGGCATGAGCTCTAATAAAAGAATACTTCCAAACCACTTAAAGTGTCAAAAAACCCGCACCAATAATGGTCATAAGCACCAGTTAAGTTCCTCCAATTTTTTTGACTTCCTGATAATTAATTTTTCCATCTTTCCTTTGCTCCATCATCCAACGTATAAATATCAATGCTAGCGAGCATCCACCATTCTACAGAGAATTCCCAGAGTCTTTATTGTAAGAATTATCTGATTTAAACCCAGAGTTAATTCCGTGAGCATAATATCTGCAGTTAGCCTATCATTTCAAGATCAACAACAAATTTTAATTTAAAGGCATTAAAATCAATCCTTTAAACATAGTGCTTCAGTTTAAGGAGAGGAGAAAAACCCAGCATCACTCTTTCTACTCCAGCTTCTCAGTATGGAAGCATTAAAGAGTGAAGTAGCTTAGAAAGACGTGTCTAGAGATGCTATAAGCATGTTTGGTGCTACCATTCAACCACACCGTGTCCTGACCAAACAACAGGAAGAGATCCAGAAACCGCCTCCCGGATGTGCAGCCGGAATGCTAACGCCTGTGACATTGACTTGTTTCAAGCCTCTTGTAGCACTGCCACTATCAGTGTTATATTTGTATAGTAGAATAACATGAAATATTGATTCTAGAGTGCTTATCAACTAGACCTGTTCAAAACACTCTTCCTCCAAAGTTCAGCACTACGTGCAGAGCACTACTTGTTCTCTCATAGTGCTTTTAATTCTTTCCTTGAGACCAAAGCAGTAACTTCTCAAAATCTAGGAACAGTGAATAAAGATGCAAACAGTATTTTCTGAAATAGTACCCATTGCAGTCTATACTAATTTGAAAGACACTGGCTATGACAGAAGGACTCTAAAAGACAATGCCTCTACCATTCTGGCTGCAATCTATACAAGGGCCAGACAATGAGCAAGAATTTCTAATCTGCAGTGAAAAATTACTAAATATTCTTGGCACTTCTTTCTAGAAAGGGTTTTGGCCATTTTGTGGGTGCAACATTATGTGAGTTAAAAGGTAGTCTAACACACTCAGCTAACACACACTGTTGCATTCATCTCTGGAAGCAGGGCGTAGATTGCAAGAGCTCTTGGAATGCAGATCTGTGAAACGCACGTACCTGGGACTGTCAACTGTGTCCCTGGAACAGCAGGTTAGTGAAGAGTTAAAACTGAGGTATGGGCACAACCAGAAATAAGTGTCAGACCAAAACGATCATCTATACAGTTACATAAAATTTCAGGAACACCACTGTATATTTCTACATTAATCTGCTGCTTAGACTACATGACATCGTCACAAGAATTACAGGTAAAGCAGTCAAAAATCAATGGAACATATTCCAGGACACCAAATGAACACATCTTCTCCTCTGGTTTTACTTGCAATTTTAATGGAACAGAACACTTTTATTCATAATTTATCCGATTTAAAATTGAGCTTATCACTCAGTCACTGCTGTCACAGACTTGGCATTTATGCAGATGGAAGCATACTCATGAGCATCGATCACCTTGCTGCTAACTCCAGACCTCACAATTCCCAAGCAGAAAAATTAACAGGTAGAGTACTTGTTAATATTCAAAACTGAATTTCTTTACTGTTCTTTCCACATCTCAAAAATTCATTATATTGATGTACTTATAAAATCTAGGAAATCCAACAATTAACTTGTAAACTTACCTGCCAAAAGATTAAAGGTGCTCTGTCAATTCAAGGCTTTATAATTTATGATATTCAGGTCATCTGTTTATCACTGGTTTAGACTTGCAAGGGTAAAGCCATGGTTTACCTAAGTTGCCTGTAACTTCATGTGCAAAACCATCATGAGGAATTGAAAGGAACAGCATGAAACAATAGGAAAAAAAGAATCTGAATATCCAGGTGAGTTCATATGGGGAGCTCAATGTAAAAAAAAAAAAAGCCCCCCAAAATTAGTATGTGTGGGGGTATTTTTTTTTTAAAGCAAAGTCCAAACAAAATTACTGAATGCAGAAAAGGAGGGTATCACTTTTATCTCAAAAATTACTTCACTAGAATGCAGATGTGTTACTAGGAGCCCTTCAGAATATTTTGGTGCTTTGGAGAGCTCAGAGAAGGCACAACTGTTCTTTTTACAGTGATGTCCTTGACATGCTTGTCAATACAAAGAAATTCAAGTTTCTATACCAAAACCATAAACGTTCTCCAAAAACTCTGATTAAAGGCCAAGTAAATATTTCAGTCTTGGTGATCGTGAACACTAAAAGCAATAGATGAAGCTAAATAGAGTTTGTGTGTGTAGGTTTTTCATCATATTTATTTCAATTCTGTTAAGACTAAACCCTTGTAACCCTGAAAAGTCGCTCAATAAGAGAAACTTTATTACAAAATGGCCAATTTTTTTTCTGATTTGTAATTGATTGTAATAAGAATGCCTTTCTTTAGCATTAGGTATTGTATTGAGATCTCAGGAGGCAGATTCTATGGCCTTGCTACCAGTAGCCTCGCATACCCAAACTTAAGACTGGTATTTGAAAAATTTGCAGAAAACCTTTATTATTCATCTGGCAGATTCTACCACACAAGTTCACCATGAGCTGTAAACCAGGTAAAAATCAGCATTCCACAAATCTTTAAACAGAAAGAATGTTTTGATGTTTTTTCCAGATTTAAGTGTTCCTGGACCTCCTCAAATAATAGATGGTTTTTTTTCACGGCAGTGACCATTTCTCCTCAGTACCGAGAGAGATCAACCCACATCTGTACAATTGTATATAATAATCTACTTAATTGATTACACAGTTCTAGGGCTTGCTTCCCTAATGAAAATTACCCTGATACAAACATAGATGATCAGATGTAGAAAGTACCACTGTGGCTCTGATTAGCTATGGCACTACTTTAATCATCTGTACAATCTCTAGTTTATGGGTTCCCTCCTCCAAAAGACAGCACCAGCCTCCCACCCAAACCAACCGTCTGAAAAGCCCAAAAGGACAACAGAAAGGCCTACGAGGAGGAAAAACTTCAAGTGCAATACCAGGAGCTCCACACCTCAGCTTGTTGACAGCCAAGCAAGTAAAACTCAGATTCCTCCCCAATTCCTCCTCCCCTCCAGAAAAGCATCAGTGCAATTGCCAGTGAGCCCTGCCCACCCCAGTAGCCTTGAGCCACGCTCTCTCCAAGAACACAGAGTTTTGGACAGAAATGTCTTGTACTTGCTTTAAATCAAAGTCTCTTGACAATTCAGTTATTAGAAAATATTCATGGGCTCTTCTCCTTCGACAGATGTACAAATGCAGTCACGCACAGTCAGCTCTCATCACCAGGGTATCACAGACATTTCTAGCTGTACTAAATGCTGTATTTCTCCAGAGCAACAGGATTTTCTTTTTCAGCAAGCATATATTGATTGTATTTAAGGCACCAAAGACAGATGGACAAAATAAATAGCAAACATTTGTGTGATAACTTCAGATTTACATTTTAGTTCACCTTTGGGTATTTTTTTTCCTAGCATCAGTTTTATAAAATCAGCATCTTGGAGAGATGAGTTACGGCACTGAATATGGCTGTAACAGTACTAACACTACAGAGAAAGTAGATGCTTTGTTTCTTAGACTTTTCTCTTTAAAAATTGCTCTTTTACTCAGACCTTCTGGGATTTAGGATGGTTCTTTCCCCAGGAAGCCAAACTTTGCTTTATTAAGTGGGCTTCCACGAAGTCCAGTTGACAATAGCAAAAGTGTCATAACTCAGCTTTGCCAGCAGGGCATAAATCCAGCAACGCTTTGTGAAGGTCTTAAGGGAGAAAGAAACAATTATTTGTTACTTTTATCCCTTTGCCTCCTTATTTTCACTTAAGGACACAGACGCTGCAGGAGCCTTTTCCACACAAGAACTGAAGTGACTGATGTCTTAATGGGCACGCATCGCCTCAACCTAAATGAATGTCACCCCGTCCTTCCTCGGACACGTAAGGTGTGACATCTGTGCGACACTCTGGAGTTCACTGCGCTCAGTCCTGACACCCTTTAGGCCTAACTTTGAATACTGTAGACATGAAAAGCACACTGACTCTAACCCATCCTTTTGGCAAGGCAAGCAAAGCAGTGTAAGCGATGTGATACAGCGAGTGGGTTTGTTTACCTGTGCATGCCTTCAAGTAACTAAATTTGAACAATTTCCTGGCATAGGATCAAGCACCACAAATCTGCATCCAAACCTTGACATTTATTTTGCTATCTCCTTTCATATAGCAGGTGACAGATGGTTTACCATGAACAATCTATTTGCCCTCTCCGAAATAAAATATTGACAAGTCTTAAAATAAATACAAGAGATATATATATGCTAAATATATACTAAATATCTTGAAAACGGTCTGAAATATCGTATTACAGCTTGATGTTACGTGCAAGCTTCCTCTCCACATTGTTAATTTAAGTGGCATTTCATTTTTGCCTCTGCTTCCTCTGCAGCCTAAGATCAGCACAATAGCTTCCCTCACTGCTTGGTAATAACATGTTTCCCCTTTCCCCACGATCAGCACAGGTATCTAGGTCACCATAAGGGGAAAAACTTCTAATAAAACTAGATCTGTCTTCTTCTTAGGACTTCTCTTTTTCTGGATTTCATCTGGGCTATGACCCTGGTTTGGCTTTTGCTCCTGGGATCCCATTTCCCCCACTCCCATCTCCTGTACAAATAGAGAGGGAAGAAAATGCCTAAGTGAGAATTTACCTAACGTTAAGCTGAGAATTTAGGTAATTCAAAAGGAAAAACATGACCAGGAAGGCCAAGGGGCGAATGTATTAAATCTGGTGTTCCAGAGTAACTTATGTGAACCCAAGATCTGAAAATCCTCCTGGACATTAGGAAATGCAGGATGTGCTCTTGGTACCTGTAGTTCCAGGACTCTGGCAGACCAGTATTCGCATGCGTTGATGACTTTGAGAACAGGCAAACTCCCAACATCCACCCAAGTGAAGACAGCATATGGAAAACTAACGCCACGGCACCGATGAATAAAAAGAAGGGCTAACACAAATAAAGAGGAACATCCAGGGCTGGCTAACCCTGATCATAACTGCCTATATACAATCTGCTCGGTGTATGTGTGACCTGTATCTTGATAAAGTTAAGAATTAATTTCTGGTGCTAAATTTACTAGAAGGAATACATGACTATGCTATGAAGCTTGCTTAGTGCTTAAGGAAAAACAAAAAGGCTGGCTAGACTTTGGGCTGAGAAGCACTAGTGCGGTATTGCTGAATACACAGATATTTATTATTAAATATATAAACATTTATACACACATGGCAGGGAAACTACATAAGAACTTGAAAAATAAAGCACCCCACACACATACTCAGGACATTTGTCAGGACAAGAATAAGGCAGAAATAGACTATGTAATGTTTTATTAAAAAAATAAAACAAGGTTGTGTCTACTTAGTTCTACACTGAGAGACAGAAAAGAGAGAAAAAGCTTCATCTCCACAAAACTATGATGATAAGTGGACACAGATCTTGTTTTTTGAAATAAAGCAACGTCCAGTATTTTCAAAACTTAAATAAAAAGTTACTTCGCATAAAAGCTGGTTAACCTTGAACAGTTCGATTAATGATCCAGCACACTTCAACCTTAGCGTCAGTGAATAAACAAATCTTACCAGAGCAAAGAAAAACCAATCAAAAGAGATGAACTGCAATGAAAGAGTCCCCATGACCATTTCCGTGAGCAGGTAAAACAGCAATGAACTTACTGAATAGAGTATGTAAGAAATCATTTCTCCAGAGTCTCAGTGCAGTCAAATAGCTTTTCGTTCAAATGCTAAGATTTTCCTCCTTTAAGAATGGCTTGTTCTTTGACAAACAGCTAGGAATCTGACTATTTGATACACTTGATGTGTTACTTCTATTTTTTTAAATGGCTTCGATACTGCTGAAATCTTCTATAATACTTTGTAGCCCATACAAATTCAGGAAATATATAGAGATGATGAAAATGAAACCGCTGCACAGTGCCCTTCAGATCCTCTACCATTCGGAATCTAAAGTATGTAATTAATGACAAGGGCATCTAGGGAACATAAAAAGCAGAATGCGCAGAACCTACGGCGTGTTCTGTTCTTTAACTGCTAGTACAATAAAATATCTGACATTTCATGTTTATCCTCGCCATAATAATGTGAGAACTATTTTAAACAATACGCAAAATGAAAGCAGCCACCTGTATTCACTTAGCACTATAAATAAGTAAATATAAGCCTGCTACTAGAAAGAGGGAGTTTGCTCCCTGTGCGTATGCAGGGTTTCTTTAAAACAGATACATGCTTAGGCATTGCAAACCCTTGATGCCTCAGAAGTCAAGATTGGGATTAACAGTCCTTTCGCTCCTGGAACCGTGTTCTGCTGTAGCTCCTATGACTGACCAGCCAACACGAACCAGAAAGCTTCCTACCACGCACACATTAAAAGAATGCTTCATCACCCTCCATAGAGCGGAACTGGTGACTCGCACGACTGTAGCAGTAGATGCGGCTGCGGCGCCACTGCTGAGCTGTACCAAACCACGAGCCAAAGGCACCGGTGGGCCGATGATGTTGTGACTAATCTGTTCACCACTAAACACTGCCATATCAATCATATCAAGACAGACAGGAAAACAATCCTGGCCAACATGACCTCATCTGCTGCAGCTGGAGCCCAGGCACCAGGAGCAGCTGGAGCCCTGCTCAGCAGCTGTGGTCCTGGCAGACAGACCATGGCTGCTGGCCACGGTGACCCCAAACAGGGGTACTAAGGAGGGCCAGCAGCGCCTGTAAGGGACGGCGAATAAATGAAACACAAGCGACATTCTCAGTAGCAAGCAAAGAGCAATCTGCAGTTGATTCAACACTGCCCTGGCAGAAAGTCCTGCCGCCCAGACAAACCTCTTTCATTAAGCCTACTTGTGAAGAGAAGAAAAACGTAGGCTGGAAGAGAGCCTTCCTTTCCCGAAGATATGCTTAGACATTTTGTCAGGATTGCAATCCCGGTAATTCAGAGTGCAGAAAGGAATGGAAGTCCTTAGGGAGGACGTGGTGCACAAAGTACAGTTTAAAAGTACATCAGCACCACACCTATTCAAATAAGTTGGAGCATTCAGGAAACAATCATGCTCATCAGATGCTATCAGCGAGAACGCATTCCCACGCTGAAATGGGGTGAGCAATGCATCGTTCTGTTATTTGTGGCCTACCACGCTGTTACTGCTTCTATATAAAACTACGTTGCTGATAAAAATTTTAGTGTCAACCATTTTTATGATTACAGACCAAAAGTCAAAATTTGCATTTAAATAGATGTATTAAAATCTCAGCAGCAGAGGTAGAAGAGAGAAATGCTGTTTTAAGGAACATTTAAATAGAAAGCGTCAGCACAGAAGGGATTTTTCTTCTCAAATGATTTGAACAATTTCATTTTTATTACTGTTCTTGGGTCCAATTCAAAGTCAAGATTTGAACCACAGTATCGTGCACTCCTGGACTCATCCCAGACTGAGCCGCAGAAACTACTTTTTTCATCTTTCCATCGGGAATGGCCTCATTTGTTAAAAATAAAGTGTTTATCTCTAGTCCAAGCCCACAATTTTCACCATCTTGCAGACCAAGTCATGTTATACTACTTTTGGTCTCAAGTTGTTGCCTCATTTTTGTTTCCATCCATCATCATAAAGTAAGCTTTGCGTTTCATTGCACAGCCACTTTTAAGAGAGATGAACCTTCAAAGTATAACTTAAAAATTCACAAACAATTCTCCTATTTAACACACCTGTCATCAACTACCTCCTTGGACTTAACCATATTTTATTTTGCCCTTTTAAAACCCATAAAGAATTTCTACTGTTAAATAAATTCTTTGTCTGACCTCTCTCCTTTATCTTTCCGTCTTCTCCCTACGTATCTTTTATTTTCTATATATTGTCCAGATTTAACTTTCAACCTTGCCGTAAAATTTGATTCTATACTTTTGAAGGGCCCCAAAGTCTTCTCAACATGTCGTGCTGGCTCAGGTCCATAGCTGCTCTCTACTAATATAGAATGCTGGTCCGCTTTAGTGTCCAGCTGGGATCAGCAACACACATTCTCCATTTATAAATCACATAAATCACTGCTCTTCCATTCTATGGGGTATATTATTTTAATTTTTTTGGTCTTTCTTGATGAACAGGTGTTCCAGTGATGATGATAATATAACATGAACTATGATATTGTTAAATTAAGGGGGTTCCATTTAACTGTAGTCGGTTTTGGATCTGCTGTGAGTTATGGCCTTCATAAGCACACCGCTTCTTTTCACGACGACAGAACGACCAGGTGTATAATAGATGCACTTCCAGATTCCATGGCAAGACTCTGGAACAACACAAGATTTAGGACTTAAAAGTCACAGGAATTTTTTTGCTGCTAAGTCATTAATCAGGTATATAAACTCTCTGTCAGTGTAAACACCCACAATATTGTTACAGAAGCAAACCAACTCTCAGAAACACGAGTGTAAGCACAGCACAGGTATCTTGTAACTAAATTATCATTTTAGGTGTATTTTTGCTTTCTGCTCTAGAGGTTCCTTCCTACAGAACAATTTCTTTAACACACGGAAAACGCGGGCTTACTGCATGGGACCACATGGTTCAAAGTGTAAACAGAGATCAATCACAGCTGGATTTCCTGAAAATTTCATAGCAAACTTTTCTTCTATCCAGGCAATGCTCAAATTTCTTCATGAAAAAATTTCTCAGACCATGTGCAGGTCTGTTTCCCAGATGTTTACCAGCCAGTTCCCAATAGTTTTAATTAGAAATAGTGTACAAGACACCAGTAACTTCCTGTAATACTCATGAAATCCTGATCTACAAGAATAGCTTTTAGAAAACCTACAGAAAACCTGAACAGTTGAACCCTCTATAGCAGCATTTCTTCTAAATGCCCATCAGAACGAAAATATTCCAAATTTTCATTAAGCATATTTCAGTTTTCATATAAATTTATAAAACATTTACCACCATTTATATATATATGTATATAATAGGGCCAGTCTATAAGCTACAGCAAATACTTAAATTTTGCTTTTTCAGAACAATATTCGGTGTTAACTTGAGACAAAAGCAAATTAGGTAACTTTATTTTAAGGTTAGCAGACACTCCCATACCTGCTGTCTGCTTTCCTTTGTCTTAAAGCAAAATCACCAACCAGTAGCAAGAGGATGTGAATGGCAGACGTAAAATCACAGCCCAAGTCCCATGCCAGTCTGCACGAGAGACTCACCAGTGCAGACGTACAGGACACCACAGCAGAGCACAATTAGCCCCACACAACGAGAGACGGAACGACTGATGAGACTACTCCAACAGGTCATATCCCTCTACACTTCTACCCTCTACGATGTTTCCCATTTGCCCAGTTTTTCCTATAGGGCTGACAAGCACTGAGGCAGAACAGAAAATGCAACAGCAATAACCTCTTGCTGTGCTGAGTACTGCAGAATAATTTCATGCTGTATTCCAAACTGTACCTTTCCCTAGTTTTACATCTGCTCACATCCAATTTAACTGAATGATATTTTGTTAGCGTTCTATGGTAGAATGAGAATACTTCCTAAATTGATTTCTCAATGTATTAATTCTTCAGAACTGCTGCCTCTCCTGTTTTGTTCCATTTTCCAATGCTCTGCCTGCTTTTTCATCAGTTGCACACGCAGCAGTGCTTTCATTTAACTGTCCATACTAAACCTCATTTTGTAAGATTTTTCCACAAAGATATCTAAATATCTAATTCTGCTCTATTTTAATGGGATTGAGGCACTTCAATAAAATAATAGATCTCAATTGCAATTTTAATATATGTAAAAGAAAACTTGGATTTTTATTTTACTCTCAAAGAATACAGCTCATTTAGAAGTCATTTAGAGCTTAATGGTTTCTAAACGATATTAACTTATAAGTCTCCAGAAAACTCCAAATCTTTTCGGTTAGCTTTGCTTTCTGAAATACCCATTTTTTTGACTTCATAAAATACACTTTTCTACCTTTTTTAATACCTTTTCAAAAAAATGTGTGGATTTTTTGTGGATTTTGCGTGTGGATATATCTTCGTCTGAAAATCCATTAATAAAATTTAACTATCCTTATTCAAGAAACCAGACAGAAAGAGGTTAGTTGTTACTTTGAGTGGTCTGTATTAAGCTTATCATATACTATGACCTTTTGCGTATTCTCTTGTCTATTCTATGTACTTTCTTTCGTTATACTCAAAAGTATTCAAAAGCACGAGGGGTTTGGACCATGGCAACGTTTATGCAGTAGCAAAATGCACTATCTGTCACTTAACCTGCCCCTTATTTTCTTTGTGTACAAATCAAAAAATTACAGTTACAGCATTGCCCATATTGAGATGCCACAAGGCTTGCGTTTGCGGC
Organism: Geococcyx californianus; assembly: GCA_013389885.1. Classification (NCBI taxonomy): domain Eukaryota; kingdom Metazoa; phylum Chordata; class Aves; order Cuculiformes; family Neomorphidae; genus Geococcyx; species Geococcyx californianus. The sequence goes on along the minus strand of VWPV01001825.1, from coordinate 56,012 downwards.
ATCTGGTGGTCAGAAGAACAGAACAAACTGCACAGTAGCCGCCACCTTGGGCTGTTGGATATTCCCGTTCGGCGCAGGCAGCAGCAGCTTTTAACACCGACATGAGTATTGACAGTCTCTATTTAACTGGAAAATCATAATCCAGCCCTGAAAAATACATGGTATGAGTAGGCTCTCCATACAGTTATAATGGTCACGACGGAGTTTACTCACATAAACACATACTCACAGCCTAAGAAGTCCTCCTTGCTTTTGTGTCAGGAGTGCTCCTGTGGAAAATAATTTCCTTCTTTCCCTACTGACCTCGCTGCAAAACAGGTTATTAAAAACAAAACCTGTTTCCCAGATTTTCTTTTTTGAAAGAGAATCAGAATTCACATCCAATTTGCTCCTGGCTTGTTCTTTCATTTTTAAAGATTTTTTTGTCTGTGGCAGGGCATTTGAAGGAGCTAAAAGGTCAACTGTCCCCACAGGCGAGCTTGCGGAGACGGCAAACTTGCTGAAGAGGTTCCTCAGACAGCACGTGAACCTCTGATACATCTTGGACTTACATTCCCACCAGCTTTTTGGCCTCGCCTTGCCTCACGCGGTGAGCGACGACCAACAGAAAAGCGGACAACAAAGGGGTGGTAGGGAACTCCCGAGGCAGTGGAACGCCCAGATCAGAGCCTCCATCATGCTGTACTTGGCTCCTTTCTATTGAAAGGGTGGGCTTATGTGCCAGACACCGACTGTTCCAGCCCCCCCAGCACAGGGCTCGGCTGAGCCCTTCAGTGAGGCCGGTGCCCACGTTCGTTTATTCTGCACGCCCTGTGCAGGGTACACACACACTGAGCCAGGTGGCGGGAAAACATGTGCAGAACCTGAGAGGTTAAGATAAGCATTAAGAAGAACTTGAGTAATTTGGTAGTTCAGAGGGTTTCTTCCAAGCAAGCGTCTCCCTCTATAACTACAACAGCAAAAAGTCTTCAACAAACAACTATTAATGGAGGCCCCTCAAGAATGGATCAAGGTCCAGAACTGAGCTATTTCACAACAGTGGCCATGTATTAACAATCTTTTTCAAGGGAAAATGTCTAGACTGATCCAGCCTACAAAAATCCTGAGCTGGATGCCTTCAGCACATAAAAAGTTTTTCCTTGGTATCACAGTCCCTGAACACAGAAAGATTTTCTTTTTTCCTTCCCCAGTTCTGCTAACGTCCTCTCCTTTTGAGAGCAGGGCATTAGTATTCACTAAATGTCTTTGAAAAGGTTTAATCTCCTAGCAATTACCGATACGAGCGCTCCATTATATGTACAGTATGATAAATACTGAAGAGCTCTCCCAGCTGTTCGGCTCAGTTCTATCCGGGCGTGCACAGTGGTGGGGACAATTCCTCAGCGGGTAACACGCGCCACTCTGCCAGTGCGACCGCGGAGCCAGCGTGAGCCCTTAGGGACAGAAAGACCGCACACACCTTTGAATTGAGCACAGTAATGATCCTGCACACCTAACAGGGAGAGGAAAAAGACCGTACTTTGTGTCTGCACCTAAAGTTTTGTTATATCTGTGAATCGAGGAGAAACGTGAAATTCCAGTACCTTATGGGAAAAGAAGGCTGAAGAGCAATGCTGGGAACCTAAGATAGAACACGGAGGCCACGCTCTACAGAAATACACCGCTGCCTCTCACTTGCAAGAAAATCTGAAGCAGAGTGGTTCACATCTCGGAACACACTGCAGTTTACAGTTGTTATTAACTTAAACACTTCGTAATTGGGTTTGTTTCAGCCAGTGCTTCTCATTTGGGGGTGTCTGAGTCATTATTTGTTCTGCCTCAAACTTTTATCACCACATAAAATGATAATAAGATGATATAGGTCCTCTTCGTAGCTGGTGGGAGTGGTATGACAGTACGTAAGAAATCCTTTTCAACACAACCTAATTTTCCAGGGTCTGAAGAGGATAGCTATGCCAATACATACCTGTTTTCAAATGAGAGCAGATAGCGCATTCCTACGACATTTCTGAGCACACCACCTCTAACCAAACCCCGTGCAAACCAGTGCTTTCTGTGCTGGACACAAGGGCTTTTCCCTGCTGTGTGACCTGACAACTAAGGATACCATTCTCTCCAGCAATAAGAGCACAAGAACCAGGCTCGATTCCTCTGCTCTGTGTTTGAATTCAGTACTTCTGGTGACCAGAAGTAACATTCAGCATGACAAATAATTTAATGAACTACTAATTCAGAGCTGACCTTCAATTAAAGTACTGTTTAATTACCCAGTGTTTCTCAAGTCAGGCATAAGAATGCTAAACCATTTCCGAACAGGTGCAGGAGGCACATGTTAATTTTAGTAGCAAAGGTCATTACATACGCATTTCTTCACTTTTTCCTGGCATCCCTTCTGTCAGAGGATTACTTGTGTAAGTCTGTGAAGACAAAGAGGAAAAATCCTTCGTGTTCTTTCAGCTTCAACCGAGCAAAGTTGTGTCTCTTATCTCCTTTTTCCGCTTTGCCAAAATAAGTCTAAATCCAACACTGAGAGAAAAAATACATTATCTTGCAAATTAAAGAGATAAGATTAGATTAATGCCTACATAGTTGAGAAGTACTTGTGGTATATATTTTCATACTAAAGTAGAGCAATGTCTTGGAAAAAAAACTCCATAGCAGAATTTTAGTATAAGCCTGAAAAAAGACCACAACAAAAAAACGCCACTCATCGAGTAGGAAAAAGGACAAAGAAATTAACTCACGCTTAACAATCAGAATTGTAAAAATTCTTCCTCTGAAAGCAAAGATCAATTTCTACTTTAATCTATGAGCCTGAGATGTGAACCAATAGCTTTGCAAAGAAATAAAGATTTCTTGGCCTGTCTAGATATATCTTATCAGACTGAAGAAGTGGGCTTCACGTTAGAGGCTGCTATTTTTTTCTAATCTTATTGCCTGAGGAAGTGTGAAAACAGCCTCAAGAAAAAGTCAGTTCTAACAATATTGAGCTTATTCTCTCACTCTGTTTCATCCTTCAGGCTTTGATGCTTTTTCAGAAAGTATTAAAAGTAGCCAACCCCAGTAAGAACATGAAGAAAGTATCAGAAACAGTTCCTTACAACAATGTTTTCCTATGGTACCAAATATACATCTCTCCTTTCAAATTACACTTCACTTGTTTCTTCTGTCTAGGAGGACAACGGGAGGTAGGGATCATATTTTCAAGTTTAATAAAAATGCTGTAACTGTACAATTTATTTTATGGTTGAGAAATATAGTAAGGATTTTATTCACAAGTACAGCTGCTGGTGGTTGCAACGGTGGTTTTTTTTTTTTTATTTTTGTTTGTTTGTTTGTTAAAACGAGAAATCAGCTTGGAAGTGCCAACACAATTTGAGGCATCCCTAAATAGATGGAGCACTGTTACAGCTGCTGTAGGTGGATCTGTGAATTAAACAAAGGAGGCGTTCTCGTTTTCTTTCCCCAAAATAATACACACTGACTTATTACCTGCAACCTATATTGAGAGAGAAATAGTTCTCCAGGGAACGTTTCGATAGCTTGCTAGTCCCTCAGCTTTACACCATGGAGTCTGGTAGCACCAGTCAACAGTCAAAATCCCATCCCTTTGACAGAGGATTGCTACACCACGAGTACAGTCCTATTTTTGTACACAGGAAAAGAAATCATCACAAAACCAACAGCGCTAAGAGTATCAGAGTGCTTCAAGAAAATATAAACTAGATAAGGTAAGTTAAATCTGTTGAAAATCACTTTGTAGTATTTAACTGGCTGCCTCCCTACCAAACTGAGTAAAGGTGAACAGGCTGGAGGTAAATGCCCTGCCTTGCTGGCACAGAAAGCCTTCTGGCAGCTGTAACAAAACCTATGCCAGATACACGACTATTCTTATGAAGCCTCTTAAAGACTCTTCTTGCCATTGGTCTCTTTGTGTGATTCCTTCTGGCACTCTGTGTTCAAAACCTTGGCTCTCATGGCTAAACTGCTGTAAATACATTGTTGATTTTAAAAGCAAACTTAAGTTGATATCTCCTTTGATCATCAGTTTCTGTGTCCCTAGCTGGCCGTGTAAACTCACAATTTTAAGGTCATCTCTGAGCTGGCGGCAGCTTTTTTTTATTTATAAACAGAAAATGTTCTAGGAATGAGGAAGAGGCTTCCCTGGCTCTTCGCTGACTTCCCTAGCACTATGCTGAGATTCAAACATTGCGTCTTGGATAGAGACAGAGGCAGCGGTCAGCAGGGCTGCCCTTCCCAGTGCCCTCTGCAGCACTAGCTTTGTATTCCTAAGTTTTGGTGTTAGCGGTCCCACGGTTGCACAGTGTTAGGGCAAGCTGATGCAAAAAAACACCTAACTTTACAGAAAAGGATTAATTTTCAGTCAATTAAGCTGCCTGATCCAGCCAGGAGCGAAAAAGATACTATTTTCCTATGCACATATATTTAAGAATTTTAGTACTAAGAGTGTTATTTAAGCTAATGTAGAAAATACCAGGAAATTCTGGATGCATTTCGTGTACAGATTCCACAATGAAGAATGTTTTTGTTGAAGCTGTGATATTACTGTTCTGAACCAACAAATGGCTCAGTGCTTTCAAAGACACTATTTATTTTTTTTTTTTTTTGGATGCACACACATTCAACTATTAGGAAGGACAACATTTTGATTCAAGCCATCCCTGGGTCATGGAAATTAATGTACACATTCTGTTCTAGCATACTAAATTTGCCAAAAAGTGTATTTCAATAAAGCAAATTATTATATATCGTATTTCTACTGAAACAAACATGAAACAGTGGGAAAAATAATTGACCACACTCTTTCCAAAGCAGGCCCACATTATTAGTGGTTTCATTAAACACAGACATTCATATCCAGGTCATCAACGCATGCTTAAAATGCATCAATAATTTAGTAATTTTGAAGTTCAACTTGGGAAATCACCTTTTACAGACTCTGTAGAGCAGAGCACTGTTACATCACAAGCCATCAAGCACGAAAAAGATAGAAATATGGCCAACTACATCTTTTGTGCACATCACCATACCTCAGTGTATTTCAGACCTCAGGCTGCCCATGAAGTTCTGATACCTTCCTATACCAGCACAGCATCTATTTGCAAGGCTTCGACCTCCCATTTAGAGCATGTGATACTGCAAGAGCGAAGATGAGAAACCGGTGAAATCAGCAGTATAGAAACGCTACACACTTTGGTACAAATCACATCCTCCCTCTAGAAGGAAGGGGCAGACAGCACTTGGTGATACTTGCATTTCCATCGCGTAGTCCTGTGCTGTGTGACAAAGGAAAAGAATTAGAAGGCAAAGCACTCGTCGTGTCTCTCACACATAAAGACACTAATAGCTCAATCTCACCATGGTGCCTAGGTTCCTATAGTTTTATCATTAAAGATTTTGGTCAGTCAACTGTGGTGGTAATTATCACATAAATTAACTGAGAGACAGGGAAACCAGAACGTAAGACAAAATCTCACCTCCGGCAACAAAGTATAGGACTTCATTTCCCAGTAATATTTCCAAACCTAACACCAATGATGAACCAAGATTCTTGCGGAATATTGCTTAGGTTACAGAAAGAAAACCTATTAGTCGGTGCCATTTACCCCCTGGTATCCAGCTTTTATCTGCTGACCTGTCACAATAAAACAATTCTGAAGATGTATTTTCAGATACAGATGATTAGCACAGCAAGGAAAGCAGCAGAGTGAAAATTCTTTTTCAGATAAGTGTTGCTCGCAAGCAGTGTAGGTAGAAGGAAAAGCAAAGAAATAATCAGCTTGGCTACACTAGACTATAGTGCTCAGACTATTTGGGTTGTAGGGTTTGGAGGTTTCTTAAATAAGGGTATTTTGCTTTAAAAAAGTTCGGATTCCACTCAACTCCACATGGGAACATTATCATCTTTTCAATGCATTCAGCTGACAATGTAAATTTCTAACAGAATCCCAAACCTTGTCTTTAGAGAAGTGCTTAAATGAAGGCAGAAGGCACCCTGAGATTTCTCTACTCCGTTCTATTGCTCCAAGACAGGTTCAAATTTAATTTCTGCTGTTCTTGAAAGAGCTGGGTTATTTTTTTTGTAGTTTTAGTGTTTTTTTAACAAGTCCAGTAATTGAGATCTCTCCCCGGTACTAAATGATGCTTACTGTGAGGAAGTTTGCATTGAATTTGTTGTCTCTTTTACAGTATTTTCTCCCCATTTAAATTCAAAGTTCATCCTTCAAACAAGGAAATGATTAAATTTCCCAAGTCTTGTAGCACAGACGCTGCCCTAGACCCTTTACAAGAATTGAGAGTCTGGAATGTTAGGGGACCACTCTGGGAAGGGCGGTTGCTGACAGAAATGAAGGGTTATGACTATATTAGCACAGCCTCTCTATCCAGAAACCAACTATGACTGAGTAAAGTTGAAAGCCATTCTTTATTTTACAGAGAGGGACTCACTATCTCCCACTGTTTGTTGAAAACAACATATTTCATGCACACAATTAATTTTTAAGTATCCTGTCTATTTGAAAAGAAGCACTGAAAAATTTGAATCAGAAATGTTTGTTATGCATTTGTTTTGTTTAGTCAGCAAACTTTGCAGTCACAGTATCTGGGAATCCCAGCTTTTGATTTTCTCTATTCCAGCGCCATCCTCAAGTTCAGTACTAACACCACATCTTTCCTTTTAGCCCGTCCACACTTCTCTCCCGGCGCAACAACTGTTAATTTGTTCTTATTAAAAAACAACTAACATCATAACCCTTGATTAGCTGTGAGCAACTACAGCTGGAGAGCATGGGCTCTTCTGCGGCCTAAATATTTAGGATTGTTCACATGAAAATATCAAATGGACTTTCTAGAAGAACTTCACGAAGAGTAGAAAAAAAAATTAAGAATCCTTAAGAGAATAAACTAATGAGAACTACAGAAAAAGGTACTCCCTATCAATGAAGTCTTGGGCTCTAAATAGGGTAGGTGATGAATTCTAATTGGGTGTAAACACTCCAAGAGGAGTCCTTTGAACTAAGAATTAACCCAAGAGCTGTCCCATTAAGAAGAAACCTTCAAACTGTAGGAAACTGCTTCAGGCAGGTGTTTACCACAACTAATCCCTACCTTTACAGTTTGCTTCTGATCCAAAATTATACACAAGGCAGGCACGTGCAGGCATGCTGGAAGAATCAAAGCACGTGCACTGAACAGACAAACAGCCCACGTGCACTCTGAAATATTTTGGTCAATCGCAGAACAGATTCAGCCTTAAGTAAATATCAGTCAAGTTCATTTAAATTGATTTTAAAACATTTCCAACCAGTTTGCATTCTTTCTTCTGCTTCTTAAGTTTTTAGGTTGGGAGAGCAAACCATGAAAACGGTAGCAAGAAATGGTGGCAGTTTTATCTGTTTGGGGTTTGGTGTTTTGCTTGTTTGTTTTTTAGACACTCAGTGTCTTAAAAATTAATTCTATTATTCAGAGGATCTTCTGCATTGCAATTACTAAAAACAGAACTAGAGTAAAATTACAGAAAAGCTTAAAGATATTGAAAGCCGTGTCATCTATACTGAACTATAAAATAATAAACCTCGAAGTCACAGATATTAAAATTTAATTCCAGAATTTTCTCTTCAGTGACACAATATCCGGTTTCCTTTTGCCAGAAAGAACTATTTTCACTAGTTTTACATCGATACCATGGGGAACAAAAAAACCTCACAAACCCAAACTGACACAGAGAACAACTGCATCTTCCTTATTTTTAGACCTAATGGGGAAAAAATGATGCATGAAGATAGCTTGCTGCATACAACTATGAGAGGATGCCTGTGGCCCTTATTTTCTCCTGACAAACACATTGAGTTACAAAAACATCTATCCCTAACTAGATTGTCAGAAAGAGGTTTCAAATTTATCTCCTACATTATTATATTTTTCTCTATTTATGTAAGCATTCTGTCCAGAAAAAGGAATTTATTTTAATCAAGCGTTAATCAGACAACGTGACATTCAAAACCAGTTATTCTACTACAGTTGACAAGCGACTTTCTGGAAGTTAATTTGGTTTTCTTCTCTTTTTCCTCCCCCTAACTCATAACAGAAACAGCTATTTCACCTTACAGGCACTTATTTCTAGCCCCAGACTGCTCCACTAAAAGACAGTATAGCAGCCAAATTGCTGAGAGCTGCCTACTATTAAGCTCCAGCCAGCCCATCTGTAGATAATATTAGAAGTCACAGATGCAGCAATAACCACTGGCAAACCTGTTATATCAGAGGCTGCAATGAAGGCACAGAGTTCCCTTCGGACAGATGTTCTGGCAGAGCAGGATAGTTAAAAGAAAAAAAAAAAATCCAATAAACAGTATCACCATTATCTGCTCAGGGACCAGCAGTCTGCCCTCAAATGTACTTGGAACAGTGAGAAATGACATCTCATGTGCATTTTTCTTCTAATAAGTGTTTTCCGTTTCTTCAGTTTTACTTCCCACTCCCATGAGTCATTTCCTTGCCATCCTACCTCACTTTTTTGGCTAGTTACTTGATAACTGCAGCTTATTTGCCCTGATAACAGTCATTATGTTTCATCGTATCTAAATAATTAGGCTAATGACAGCAGGTTTATTTCTGTTGATTCAATACAGCATCACAGCTAAGATCAACATTGCAAAGTCTACTTAGGAACCATTAATAAGGCCTTTCACAAAATTACAGTTGGCTAATAAGCTGCATTCAAATATAACAATGATGGATACAGTAGCTTTTTTTTATTTGCTTTCCTCTTGAATTCTTACAGTGAATTAATTTTTTTCTCTGTTTTTTTCTCCACTACATAAATATCCCAAATTTACTTTAAAAAATAATGAAAAGACAACCTTCCCACGTGTTCAGTTGAACTTAGGAATACTGGTGTTAAATAAAAACCCAAAAAAGTAGCAGCAAACTAAATATTGTGGCACGTAGCAAATTATCGTATTAGTGATATTTATCACCGATGACACTAGGATATTAATGATGTCCACAAAACAGTGTCAGCCCTCTCCATCACACACTGAACTATGAGCAGTGTAAGAGAGAATGGGTTGATTTCAGCTGGAGCTTAAAAAGATAAGTAAGCCCAGCCCCACACAGGTACTAAACTGAATCGCTCCTTGATCTTTGGCTGAGCAAACAATTAAATTACAAGAGTGTTAAAAACACACGTTCAAGTAATTGAAAGAGTTGTCCAACTACAATAAATTTGAATGGTTTTGTCAACTCTTGGGCACATAATGGAAGTCATGAAACTGTACTGAGGTTGAAGGAATGCAGAACGGGACCCTTACAAAACAGGTTTGCTATGGGAGACAAGTGAACTGCTAGAAACGACCACAAAAACACCCGTTTCCGAAACATTACCTTCAGTATCAGGACTAGGCAGGAAAACGGTTGTCTTACAACAAAAATACTAACAGCAAAAAATATTAACTGAAAAGGGACGAGGCAGTTATCAAACCTGAGTGAAAGCCCATCCCACACAATTGTATCCTGAGATGAGATTGACCTTGAAACCAAGGTGCTGATTTTCTGCCTAAATACACGCATAACTAATTGATTCTGATCAGAACTCAAACTATAATATCTGGGGTGAAAAAAAAAAACCCAACCAACAACCAAATCGTTAAAATCCCGAGGACACAACTGAATTTAGATACATGGGTGTTGTGCTGTCACTCAGAGAACCCCGTGCAGCCACTGCTATTCCAGTAAGGGGCCACAGTCGCTGCACCGAGGTGGCCAGGTCTCAGGAGCAAGGCTTGGAAGGCTGCCTTGGTACCAGCTCGCTTTCAAACACTGGGAGCTTTGTTTCTAATTGGTTTAACAGCAATTGCAACCTTTCTAATGGCCAGGTGGCCACAGCATCATTTGATTCATGTCTGATGGTCTTTGTATGGCGTGAACATTTTTATGTACGCATACAGACAGGAGTAACAAGGGGTTATCCTGTGTGGCCTGAGATATTTCTCAGTAAAGCAATGATGCAGTGATGAGGAATGCAGGCCTGGTACCATGGTAAAGGCCTTGCAAGCTGGCACACAAGATGCAGCGTAGAGGGGCTCGGGCTCAGGGTGAAAAGAGATGGTGCCAATGGAGACTCAGAGGTTTAAACAGCTCATCCACAGCCTGTTAAAGAAGTGCAGAATTAAAGAAATGCTGCAAAAAAGCCAGTTTAGGGGTGAGAAAGATGAAAGAACAAGTATCTAACACATGGAGAAGGGATTGTGGTACAGAAAATTCAGATGTAGTGTGCAGATGAGTGAAGACCAAAGGTGTTGAAGGATGTCGGAAAACACAAAAATAGACCCAGGTGAACTGAAAGGAGAGGAGAACGAGCAAACACCTTAAACATCACGCTTTTTCCAGTAAGAACTCGGGACACTGATGACCTGTTCCAAACCATTCTCTATTTCTTCAAGCAAGACTAGTGCCTTTGACCTTAGGATCCAGAGGTGGGGTGGAAGAGTGAGCGTAACACTGGAAAAGGGGTAGATATTAGAAGTGCATATGTGACATTTTTAACTGTACAGTTATTGACTGTTAGAATAGAACAGAGTATTTCAGTTGGAAGGGACCTATGACAATCATCTAGTCCAACTACCTGACAAATTCAAGGCTGGCCACATTAAAGCAGGTTATTATGGAAATTCTCCAAATGGTTCTTAAACACCAACAGGTTTAGGGCATTAACCACTGCTCTAAGAAGCCTCTTAGAGAAAGAGCCAGCTAAATAAACATCAGTAAAAGACAGCTACAATAACTACTTACCCTAGCTTACCTTGGGGATTGTCCCTACTGCACAAATGAAGTGATTGACGTGGACATAACAGCCCGCACTAAAATGTCTGAAAGAAGACTGCTCTCCCTGTCTCGTACCAGATTCAGGTAAGGCAGCAGCCCATGCCACGGACAGCTTTAATGTTCTCCTTAATAAAAAGCAGCTGTTGAAAATCAGTGATGGAGGCAAGATGCAAGACACTAACTTCTCTCCTATTTAGGGGCCTATTTAAAAGGGCTGATTTAAGTCCAAAGAAAAGTTAATCCCTCTTGGCTCTCTCTATAATAAAGAGAAGTGGAAATATCCCTATAAAAGGAAAAATATATCTTTCTCTGAACTACAACATAGGAGGCCCTCTATTTCTAATAAAGCTAATCTAAATTTAGCCTTTGGGAATAATCCCCTCACGTATACAGATATTTGCTCAGATGCTGCTTGGATGGCATGAAATCTGCTAAACAAGCTGCTGCCAGGACAGGAAAAGAGATTTTTCAGGAAGATGAATTCCCAAAACTTGTAAACGTTTCAAAAAGGAACCTGTACAAGCTCATTCATAGTGGTCAGCATTCTCTTTTTCTCATCTGCACTGCTTTGTGGGAAACTCGGAGCCGCAATCCAACAGCATTTCACATCTCCCAGGCTGAGCACATGAAGGGCTTTCTGCACTCAGACCTTCGCCGCTGCTCCTGAGCTAAAAAACGCCCTTACGAGTGCCTCTTGCGTGACAGCCAGCAGCTCTGGATGCAAACATGTCCTCTGCTGGAGGAGGCTCTAGCTCTACAAAATACAAAGAAATTTTCTCATAGCAGAAGTCCTTTTGTCTTGTTCTCCCTCTCAAGAGAGACTCTGGACCACCGGAGAGAGCAACTAATTCATTTTACTGCACATAAATGTATACAATTATTCTTAACTTGCTTATATTTTTCACATCTAAAATACCCAGTGGTAAAACTCTGTAGAACAGCATCACCTAGCACAAAACCCACAATCTTTTCGTGCTTTGCTTCATCATTTTGTCAAGCCCATAATTTTTGCCTTCTGAGTCATATCATTGTAATATCAATATTCAAATCAATATCAATAATTTAATTCTACCACTTTTCTCCCATTTCACTCCCTCATCAACTCTTTTCCAAGGTAAAGAGTTCCAGCACATATTTCATGTCTTCCCTGTATAGAGACCATTCCGTACCTCTGATCGTTCCTTTGCCCTAACCCTGGACTGCACCCATCTGAGGCACAGGGTCACCGGAACTGCTCACAGTGAGCACATGCAAGACCAACGCAAACTCAGACAGAAACAGTTCTATTATTTTCTGTACTGAATGCCTCTCCAGAAAATTGCTAAATATTCAATTTGCTTTTTTTGACAGCTGTCAAGCATTAAACTAATGCTTCTGAGAACTCCATCTGATGTTTCCAAGAAAGGCTTCTGAGCAATAATAGTCATGCACTCCCTCCTCGAGAACAGATTTCCATCTATTATGAAATTCTGAAAGTGAGTTCTATTCTGTCACTTAATCTTTCAGCTTTCTGCACCTTCCCAGTCAGTCTTAGCTTTGTCTGTTCTGAATCATCCTGTCTCAACAGAAATTTATGTCATTATTTTGTCCCTTTTACACAGTGAATAATACAGATTCCCGTGGACTTTATCTCTAAAGCCCCTTCACTGTAAAAGTTCACCAGTTATTCATACCCGTGAAATATTAGTGGATCTGCCTTCATTCCATTTTAGCCTCCCCGTTCACCAGATGTGCAATTAAAATTTCTTCATGATTTCTCTCTGGGATGAGATGAAGACCCTAATCTCTAGGCTTTGCTACTGAAGTGTATGTAAGGTTTGTGCTCTCTTCTGGTTCCATCTGCGTTTTCCCACTGACCTCCCGATCTTTAAGACAAATCCAACTCCTCTTTTCCAAGTATTATCTATATAAGCTGTTTTCACTACATGCCCTTTTATCAGCAATTTATTTTACTTGCCACTAACCCTACACTGTGAAAGCTTTCTGCAAGTCTATGCGATTTCTCTTGAGTAATTGTGTCATCAGCAAATGTTTTTTGCATTCCAGTTAAACCTTTTTCCGCATCTTCCAACAACACTACAGTTCAAGCAGTTTAAACCCTCCAAGAATGGATTTTTGTATTAAAACCTTCCAGACTTCACTGCAGAGAACAGTAGTCCATGGAATTAGGTTTATTTCAGATGGCCTTTCCATACTTTTTAGGATTTTTATTCTTCTCATCCGACACTAAAGCACAGGGAGGGTTATGTTGTTCTCTTCCCTCTCTTCCTTTAACACCAAACCCAGAAAGTACGCAAGGAAGGTACAATATGTCCACCTGGAATAAAGCATTAATCCATGTAGGGCCTCGTTCCCAGAGCTGGGGGAAGCAGAGCAACAAACCCATGCAGAGGGGAACTGGGATGGAACACAAGAGGAAGAAAGGGAATGAGCCTGAAGCAGACTGTTACTGAAATCTCCGCGCTGGCTGGAGGCAAAGCAGTATGCGTGGTAATTTCCCCGCTTTTTCAGACCACTTTAAACATAAAAATCTCTCAAAAAACTATGGAGGCAGTCCTTGGCAAGCATTGGGTAGGAGGCTTTTTACAAGAACCTTCATCTGGGGCCAACAGTCCCAAGGAAATAACTGTCATCCAGTGGACACACCGTGAACACAACCTCAGCCAGTTTAGATACAGGTCATTTTCTTTAAGAATATGAATCACAAAGAAGTTGTACCATATTGTATTTAAGTGGCTTTTAGGGACAACCAGAACATGATACAAATATCCCTAAAACCAGAAAGAACCATTATAGCTCATTTAACTACAGATCAGATGGAACAAGATCCTTCAGCATTTCAACAAGGGAACGTCAGAGCTGTTTTGCAAGTCCTGACTTCAGAATTCTACTGCTCTCTCCCTTCGGTACACAATAAAGCACAAATAAAACCCTAGTTGTAATGACATTTATCAAGTTATGCAAATGAAGCTTTTAAACGGTAGTTAAATACAAAGCATAAAAAACCCCAATTTTTTTCCCCACAACCTATTAAATAAACATGGAGTACATTGTTCTAAGCACACCCGTAGGCTGCAAATCCATATCCTCCAAACTACATTCCTTAAATTAACATTCCTGAGTCAGTAATAAGAAATTGCACTGATCTCCCATAAAAGTACTTCTGTAGTATCTGTTTTAGTTTGTTTTATTGGCGTGTTCATCAGTAGCTAAGAGCTTAAATATTTCCAGATGACTCTTATTTGAAGGCCCACAATCCATGTACTCGGAGTTTTCACCTCGAATGACAAAGCCACTCCTATGAAACTGATTCTGCTTGGATACACTCAAATCCTACTGTGTGATTATTCCCATTGTTCTACTGATCATCTCAGAGCATGGACTGGTGGACGTAAGACAATATAGACCAGACAAACAGATGGGAGTGCTATCACTTTGACATTGCCCTTGTACTTTCAGAGTTAATCCTGTGTAGGTGTTGCTAGATATATAATAGATGTGATTTGCAAGTGATTTTTACATAACTACATTCCACATGTTTACTGCTAGGAATCATCGGCGATGATTCCGCCTCCTGTAGCCTGATTTTCCTGACAGCTATCTGTTGTGCTGCCAGTGACCAAGCTGCAAGAAAGCTACTCCAACAAATCAAGCCCTGTTGCCTGTCGGATGGGACTCAGAACCAGAAAATACAAACATTTGGAAACCATAACTCATTCCAAAATTTTCTTTTGGGTTTCAAGGAATCTGAGCGGCAAAGCAATTGATTTGTACTTCAATAGCTGGACTTGGCTTATAGAAAAGACAGAAAACTGCTATGAATTATTTTGGATGTGCAACTTTTATTACTTGTAGACTGTGCAGATCTAAAAATCAATAGCACGTAACAACCTGGGCTTGATAAAAGCACAATTTGTGAAGGATTTCAGATCAATCTTTTCTCAGTGTAGACACAATACATTATATATTATTTTTAACTGGGTTCATTTAGCTGTGCAAAATATCCCTCGAGATAAGGAAAGAAAAGCCAAACCAAGCCCTCAAACAAAAAACATCACCCCTTCCTTGCAACACTCCTGCTTTTCCAGATGTGCTCACAAAACTTTGCTTCTATGGGGCTCAGATGGTTTCAGAAACTTCACAGAGGAGAAAAGCAACAGTTTCATCGCGTGTTGCGTCTGGCTGGGATAGAGTTCATTTTCTTCAAAGCAGCCCACAGTGGTGCTGTGGTTTGGATTTGTGACTGAAACAGTGTTAGTAAAACACCAACCTTATTGCTATTGTCAGGCTGTTGCTAAGCAGTGTTTGCACAGCATCAAGGTTTTTTTTTTTCCCTCTTTCCTCACTCTGCCTCTGCAAACAGTGGGCTGGGCTGCACGAGAAGTTGGGAAAGGAAACTGTCAGGACAGCTGTCTTGACCTGACCGAAGGGATATTCAAGGCCATATCACGTTCTCAGCAATAAAAGCTCAGGAAAAGGAGGAAGAAGTGGGGAACGTTCATAGTTACGGCATTTGTCTCCCCAAGGTATGGGTGACAAAGCCCAGCTTTCCTGGGAACGGCGTAACACCTTCCTGCCAATGGGAAATAGTGAATGAATTTCTGATTTTGCTTTGCTTATACACACATTTTTTGCTTCACTTAAACTGTCTCGAGTGTTTTCCTCACTTTTACCCTTTCAATTATCTCCCTCATTGCACCGGGGGCAGTGAACAAGCAGGTGGGTGGGGGCTGACCTGCCAGCCAGGGTCACCCCCACCACACACAGGTAAAGGGGTCAAGATAAAGAAGATCCATCCAAGACTGCCATGCAGTACGTGGTAGGTGAATACAACTTGTGTGCTGGTCCCCGAGACCTGCCTCATCTAACAAGGACCTGGCCAGCTGCTTCTTTAGGGGGAAGTTAAAGCACATCAGCGCATCGTCTGCCACAACGCAGTGCAGACAGCTTCCCTTCCTCTGTACACACAGACAAGAACTCTCTTTGATCACTGCCTAAATTTGCCTTGTATGATTAGCATGCAATGGTTGTGCACTGACAAATCTCTCATTAATGCATTAACACATGTAAAAGTACCTCAGTACTGAACGATACAGGCTCAACTACCTGGTGAGAAAGGCCAAATTGCTACGCCCTGTGAGCAGTGCCAGAACATTCCCGTAGTCACTAGTGAGCTCCTAGAAAGGTTCACAATCAGAAGCAGGTCCGAGAGGTACAGTTCAGTTTCTGAAGCTAACGAAACAATCCTGAAGGAAGAGTACATGTTGCCAAATACAAATGTATTCTGTCCAACTCGCATGCTGTTTGATCTTTTTAAACCTTATAAACTATGTAGAATAAGGAGACACATTTCTTTTTACACCAACAGATTTGTTCTTTTTTTCCAGCATCCTCCTTCGTCACCGAAGATACATTTTTAAAATGCCGTCTCATGTTCAAAATATAAAGAACAGCTAGTTAAATTTCTAACATCGCAGGATGAGTAAAAATTCTCACATAGCCTGTTGTTTATTGGTAGTGCACGAGTGACACAGGAATGACACATTACAGCACAGACCTGCCAACTCAGTAACCAACCTCAAATGTGACAGGAAAAAAAAAGGAAATTAAATTTTGCCCACAACTGATCCAGTTATCACAATCCAAAACTCCTGCTCATTTCCACAAACAGTAGCAGTAAAAATACTCCCCCACTTCACCAATAATATGCTATCACACCTGTGCCCAGTGCTTCATCCAGACCCAGCTCAGCAGGATGGCAGATCAAACACACAATGCACGAAAGGCCAAGCACCGTGGCATTAGACCAACTACGAATACATTATGTGCAGGGGCAGAGCAACCCCCCATTGAATAAAGACCTGACTTTCTGAACATCGATTGCAAAATTCTGCATGCACACGTTGCTGTTGGTTCATGGCTTTGCCACGCTAAGAAAATTCTACCTGAACTCACCGTGCTCAGGCAGCTCCTGCACTGATGATGTAACGGGCTTTAACGTACGGGAGCAGTAACACAGCAACAGGGAAATGAGCCCTCCAGGAATCCTGGGTTGCTAACACCCCCCAAAGCTCAGAATATCATTGCTACAGTTAAGAACATTTGCCGTACTGAGCTTGCAATGCCTGTACCTTCCCTTTGCATAATTAACATTATCAGAAAAAGTTACAGAAGTCTGTAAGCTCTTCAAAGAAAAAGAAAAAAGGATCAAGTGTATATCTTTATTAAAGAATGCTAACACCCTTGACATGACCCAGATCATCATGAGGACTGTTAAATTTCAATTAGCTTTGAGCTATGCTGATAGGCCTTTATAATAATTGCATGATTTTCTTGAGGAAAATTTTCAATTTTTTATGAAACAGGAGAGAGCATGAAATCGTAAGTTCTTTTGCACTTGTTAAATGTAAAAATCATTAACAATAAAAGGTACCGGATTAGAAGGAGAGCAGGAGGAAAGACAGCCCGGTAATGGAGGCAATGATTTGGGATCTGAGAAATATGAATTCAAATCCTAGCTCTGCTGTACTCCCTCTCCTGGCACATCAGTCAGGCTGTTCAATTTTCTGCTTTCTCCTTCTGTAATAAAGAGATAATGACACATTCTAATCTCATAGGAATTTTAGGACTTGATATCTCTTAAATGCCACAACGCTATGGAAATGAACTTGATCAAAAACATCTTAATGCTGTAATCTGGAGAACATCCAGAGCGCATACAATTGCCAGTGGAAGTATTCTAAGCTAAATGTTTACACACATGTGATAATTTTCAGAATGACTGCAAAAGGAAGTGTTTGCATGTTTAGGAAGGAAATATATCAGGACAGTCAGAAAACAGGCTGCTACATACAGTACATTCAGATTCTGAGGTTAATCTACCTTCAATCCCTACTGGTTTTACTTGGCAGACCCAAAAAACAACTTACAAAGGTGAAGGACTGAGAAAGTTCTCAGAGGAATCCATCAGAAAGAAATACTGACTGCATTATTAAAAGAGAGGAGCGAGAAAAGAAGAAATTATAAGATATTTATTTACATGGACATTTGTACACAACCAAGAGCAAATGACAAAGCTCACTTCCTTACGCAGCTGGAGTTCACAATAATCTTATTTCATAGAATAAAGGTTCATTGAAACACAAACCAAAGCCCATCCAGGTCCAACTCCCTGCCACGGGCAGGGACACCTCCTGCTGGATCAGGGGGCTCCAAGCCCCATCCAACCTGGCCTTGAACACCTCCAGGGATGGGGCAGCCACAGCTTCTCTGGGCAGCCTGGGCCAGGGCCTACACGCCTTCACAGTGAAGAATTTTTTCCTTATATCTAATTTAAACCTCCCCTCTTTCCATTTTATGCCACTACCCCTTGCCCTGTTGCTACAGGCCCTGCTGAAACGTCCCTCACCATCCCTCCCGTAGCCCCCTTTAGGTACTGGAAGGCTGCTATAAGGTCTCCCCGTGGCTTTCTATTCTCCAGGCTGAGTCAACTCTCCCAGCCTGTCCCTGTATGGGAGGTGCCCCAGCCCTTGGATCCAGTCTTTGTGGCCTCCTCTGGACTCGCCCTAAGAAGTGCATGTCTTCCCTGTGCCACGAGCTCCGGAGCTGGACACAGCACTCCAGCTGGGGTCTTACCAGAGCAGAACAGAAGGGCAGAATCACCTCCTTTGAACTGCTGGTCACTCTCTTCTTTTGATGGAGCCCAGGATATATTTGGCTTTCTGTGCTGGAAGTACACATTGCAAACTCATAGTGAGCCTCTCATCAACCAACACCCTTCTCTTCAGGGCTGCTCTCAATCCATTTTCCACTCAGCCTGTGGTTGCACTTCGGATTGCCTTGACCCAGGTGGAGGACTTGTACTTGCCTCCTTAAATTTCAGGAGGTTAGCATGAGCCCATCTCTCAAGACTCCAGGGTGTCATCCAGACCACACAGTTTAGTTACATCAGCAAACACGCCCACGTCCTCAGTCCCACTGTCCATGTCTGCAACAGATGTTAAATGACACTGGTCCCAATACCAGGCCCTGAGGAATGCCACTTGTCACCCGCTTTCACTTGGACACCGAGCCACTGACCACCACTCTGAGTGCAACCATTCTTTATACACACAGTAGTCCATGCCTCTCCAATAAAGAAAAAAGGATGTCGGGGGGGAACAGTGTCAAATGCTTGGAACAAGTCCAGGTACACGATGTCCGTTACTCTCCCCTTATCCACCAACGCTGTAGTTCCACTCTAGAAGGCCATCAGATTAGTTAGGCACGATTTGCCCTCCGTGAAGCCATACTGGCTGTCACCAATCACCTCCTTGTTTTCCATGTGCCTCAGCAGTTTCCAGGAGGATCTGCTCCACTGTCTTGCCTGGCACAGAGGTGAGACTGATCGGCCTGTAGTTCCCTCAATCTTCCTTCTTTCCCCTTTTCAAAAATCAGTGTTTTCTTTTTTTATGTTTTTGCTTTTCCAGTCAGTGTAAAGGCCACCAGTATGCTATGACTTTTCAAATATGACTGATAGAGGCTTAGTCACTTCATCCATGAATTCCTCAGGACCTGCAGACGCATCTCATCAGGTCCCAAGCACCTTCAGTTTACATAGGTGGTCTCACATCTTCTCCCACAGTAGGTGGTTCTTCCTTCTCCCAGCCTACTGCACCTTGGGAGGTGTGGCTTGAGGCATCGCTGGAGATGACCGAGGCAAAAGAGTCACTGAGTACCCCAGCGTTCTCCACATCCTGGGTAACCAGGTCTCTCATTTCCTTCCAGAGGGTGCTGATGTTTTCTCTAGCCATCCTTTTTTCACTGATGTTCCAAAAGAAGCTTTTCTGGTTGGGCTTCGTACCCCTGACCAGATTTAAATCCATCAGCTTTCCTAATGTGCTCCCTGGCTGCTCAAACAATTTCTCTGACTTTTTTGACTGAGATCATTAAAGAGTTTACTGATGTAAACTTCAAATTAGTGACACCTAGTAAAAGAAAACACCTCCTTATCCTATGGGAAATGAAAGTAGGCGAACCTTGGAACACGGAGACTCCAAAAACCCAACCCCAAAACTAATCAAAGCATATTTAGTTCCCTGTGCAGGAAAGAATTAAAGGTCATTTCTAACTAAAAATTCTTCTAACTAATGGAAAAGTTCTACTGCAAATCACCCACCTAAACCTGAGGAGCCTTGTACTAGAACCAGAAAAAATTCAAACACAGGTCAGGCTTAGCAACCTTAGCTAAGCTCTTTCTGAATTAAAAACATCCATGAAGAGTATTCTCCTGCTTATCATTAGGACTGTGTAACTGCCTCGCTGCTGCTGGGGCCTAATGAATTCCTACAATAGCTGTTCAAGAGATCGGAAGATATCGCAAAACAATAATGAATAATATGACAATGGGGCAGCCAGTAACAACTAAACAGTTCCCCATCCTTGCCCAGATGAAGTAATGGAGCAGAAACTACTGCTTCATTTACGTTATCTAACAACCATTCTTCAACCCTTTTTTCTATAATTCGCAGTTATCAGTAATTCAAAGTGCTGCAATTTTAAAAATATTCAATTCTCTGGACTATCAGACTACATTAGAATACAGAAAGATGAATAAATAAGAACGCAATCATTAAAATCTTTTTTTTCCTTATACATTTATTAGAAAGAGGTTAAAATACTGGTTTATTTGTAAAAGAATTATTATATATCATTACAGCTCTCTTTCACAATTATTTTGTTCATGCCTCTCAGGGAGAAATCCCTAGATCATACTTAAAAGATTCCTGTGTGCTATCCTAAGCTGTTTTGGAAAATAGATTTACTGTATTAATAATTTTAAGAGATGTGTTTAACGAAGGGGGGGAAAGGACCCATAATCCCTGATAATAACATCTATTTTATATTAATATCTATTTTTCTGTTACTTATTCCAACATGTTTACAATTCAAAGGAAAACACAGCTCTAAAATTAGGGGAAGAGTTTCAAAATGCCTTTATTTCAATGGCTTAACAGGCTTTCCAGCACGGTCACTGGCAGACTGTAAGACAAGAGAAAGTAAAACTGCTTTGAGACCAACAGCGTACTTGCGTAACGCATTTACGTCCACATGGGTTTAAAATGTGGATAATAATGGCATATCTTCTAGAGGATGCAACCATCCAATTAACATGGAGCAGTACTACTGCCTCATCCTTCCTCCAATACCTTAAAAATTTCTAGGCAAGGAAACACATTAGCAACAAAGCAAAGAGATCGCTTAACTATAGGATGCTCACAAGCTACTTAGCAAGTCTATAAATCTGAAGATTAAGAAAACCCAATAGAATGGGCAAGTATACAGAAGTCTTCTCTCCAAACCAATTGCATAAACCTTCTGCAAAGCACGGAAAAGACAACAGCTTGCTTTCACCTTTCTACTGAACCCTTTTCAGAGAACTGAGGTGATCGCCAAAGGGAAACAGCTGCTTTGCCAAAGAACGGTAGCTTTAAACAAGGGAGCTGTGTAGGGGAAGCCTGAGCAAAAGAAGTCATCTTTCAAAACAACTGAGATACGGAGAAACACAACGTAACTACTGCTGTCAGCCTTCTGAACTAGGATCCAAGTCAAGCCTCTTCCGTTCCACTTCTGCAGATCATTGCCACTACACACAAGATCAACCCCTATCTTTCCTGTCTTTGCATTTTAACCAGCGTATGACAGCCAGAGCACAGAGATCACGGCACGTGCTCGTGCCTAACACTGCACGCTGCATTATTTCCACCTTAATAAATTCCAGTTCATGACAATGGAACAGGAAAAAAGCTCCGGTTAAGGGAATGAACGAGGATGCTGTTGATCTGGGATTTATGTTCATTTCTGCTACCAACTTTTTGCCAGTCACCCTCGGTATTTGATTTTCCATTGTATTTTTTGAACAACTCCGTCTCCTTTGCCCGTTGTGTTTATTTTTAGTTGTTTTTTGGAACTGCTGTTTCTTGCTCTGTTTACTGGTTCGCTCAAAACACCGCAGCTATGGTTGAGTACCGCAGACATCATCGCACAATTAGGAGAAGGTCACGTGCCAACTAAATCCATAGGATATCTGGTGGCACCAACCATCTCCACTACAAAACTAAATTATAAAATGCAGGATCGCTCTGTAATTATACTGTTAACATCATACTCACCTCAACATCTTTTGCTATCAAAATGAAATAGAAGACTACTGCAAAGCATCAATGGCTAGATGTTATACTTCAATTTACTGTGATTTTTGATACTTGTGACAGAAATTTATTTCATTACACAACATTCCATAATCTTAACCTATCTGTGTTGTATTGGTATTGCTGTTTTCAAATGCTTCTTCTAAATAAGGGAGCGGGACAAACCATTTTATAATCAGTAATGTAGTACATGTGTACACCATGTCACGGGTGAATAGGGCACGATGCCCAGCCATATGGTGTACTTAGGAGCCAACTCATCTACATAGGCTGTTACCAGGCAACATGCTGGACTTCAGTCTCAGCTTGGTAAAAAAAATGACCTTTTAGCCCTAGAAGTCGATTGATATTCATTGTGCTGGTTAGGTTATGATCACAAGGGAAAACAATAAAACCAATTACGCACACTGAGATTTGGCAGCAGCAAACCTTCCCAAAATTCCAAATGAGGTGGGTTTTTTTGTTCTTCCTTGTCATAAAACCCAAATCTCTGCTTCAGCTTGTTGAAGGAAGATGAATTTCTTTTCCCTCAACTATGTTTTTAGATACTGGAGCACCACCTTCACAGTCAAATGAATGTTAACTTCCTGAAAACACACCAGCAATTATCTCGGGGACCATGGTCTCCCATGGGTTAGAAACCACAACATTATTCTTGCAATTTTTACCAGAATTTTTTGTACAAGAGCTGTCAATCGTATCAAATTCTGCTAAAAGCTGTAAGGTTATTCTGTGATGGAAAATACTGTTTGTGAAAGAGGAAAAGCTAAAAGCAACGAGCACATTGAGCACTATAGAACTGATTTAAATTTGTCCTCAAGATGAACAGGATTTTTATTTTTTTTCCTCCATAAAACAGGCAGTCTTTTCAAAATAATAAAATCTTTTTTCAAAGACATTATGAAGAAGATTGTGTTCAGTGTAGGGGAATAAATATAAAGGGTTTATTTCTAACAAGGACTGTATGTCTAATTTTTTCCAATGACATCAGACCGAGTGCTGGGGTAGAACTCAACTACTAATACTAATACTTTTGACCAAAAAAGTGAATCTAGTCTACTATTTTGCCAAGACACGTGCAACTTTTTAACTTCTTACACATAAAACAAAGGGAAGTATAATTATAAATGTATATAAAACAAATATATTCAGTCATACCAATACAGAACACGCCATGCTTATTACCCAATAAAATTGTTAGAGTATTGCATTTTATTTTAAGCTAAGAATTATTAAAAGTTCTTTGAGAAGTAACAAAACTACTTTGAGGAGTACCAAATAAATACCTATAAAAAAAACTCATTTTTTTTCCTGATAATTCTGTAGTTATTGTGAAAGGTATAGAAAGTTATATCCTGATTAGAAAGTGGTTAATCAAATATGGTTTCTTTGTATGTATTAAAACAAAAAAAAAATTACAATAAAAAATAAATTCCAAGTATGAATGAACAACAAATAATTTTGATGTGAAAGCCTCTTCTCAGGAAGGAAAAAAGCAAAAAATTACCAGCACACATACTTTCTTACGTGTCCTATAAATTTCAGAGCTTAATTCATGACATTCCCTATTCTGACATTATGGGCACATTTAAAAAGGAAGGCATGATGAATTATCCACAGCTGTTCTAAGGGAAGAAGGGTCTGTGACTAATCTGTACATAAAGGACTTTCATTCTGATGGAATCAGCCAAAAGTAAAATAAAAATGATAGTGACATAACCCAAACGTGTCAAAGGGAAATACAAGAGAAAATCACTTTAACCTATGCCCAGAAACAAGGAGGATTATTTCCTAAGCACGTCACCAGAGAGGTCGTGTTCACTCAAGACTAAAACGTTTCAAATCTTGTACTTATGGTCCATTAGTCTTGCAATCCCGCATCAGCATGGCAAATTCCGAAGTCCAAAGTATTTCTTTATTCATTATGACAGTGCAGAGATTTCAGTCAAATTCCAAGGAAAATACAATAAACAAAGCCCAACAAGAATCAGTGCACTTACTGAAAGAAGGCTCCGATCATGAAAACAATAGGCACCACTCGCATGGGGCTTCTGTGTAGTTTCCTAAGGAAAGAAAAATACGTTCTTACTGTAAATGAGAGATCCCAAGGAGATCGATATTTGTGCCCTGCTCAAGGTAGGCTTTAAAATTCAAAGTGTTTTAACAAAAGTAAAATTGATGTGTTATTTGTGGGCTTTCACAAGAAGGTTTGCATATGTTATTGGGGCATAATTGCATTTTTATTGTAGTACAAAGCCAAGCAGCAAAATCTGCTTAGTGGTTCACAAATACCAACAAAGACTGTATTATTTATTCATCAGTCAATGGTGGGTAAAAGTTTCCAGGTGGTTTGCAATTTATTTGAAGCCGTTTGATAACGAACTTAACTACTAAACCAGACATGTTTACGTCTGACAAGTACTATGTCATGGTAAACTTCCCCGGTACAGGAGGGAGCACATGACACGAAATGTCATTAAGACGGTCCATAGAGCTAGAAGCTGTCTTGTGGAGAAACACAAGGTATTCATAGTTAGCAAGACACGAAGTAGGCTCCTGGTTTGCACTCGTGTCACACAGAAATAAATATACAACTAGCAACATTTTGCTTCCATCTGGTATTTAACATCTGTATGTGACAGACATACACAAGAACACCACCACCTTTCAGATCAACAGCCGAGCTACCACCCTGCAGTCTTTCTTTTCTGAGAAAATGAAAATTTGAGGGTTAATTGGAAGTCCTGCTAAGTGAGTATGTAAAAGTCTAGCACAGAAGATGGATGTTTTAAAGTTCACTTAAAAACAGAACATTTGTTTTCAGGTGAAAGCTTTGGAGGCAAAGCCAAGTACCGAGAATACCTCGGTCTCTTCTCCCTCAGGGCAGGCAGCTCAGGCAGCCCAAACTAGCAGAGGTCACTCTGCAGGGTCACCGAGAAAGATAACCGCGGGCCATTCAGGCTTCATAAACAATTACCATACCTTGGCATGCCAAGTCTATCCCAGACATTAGACTGTTCTTCCACAGAAGGAGCTCCCTTAAGCATTGTATTAAATATTTCCTTTTTTTAAAAAAAAAAAAACAACTCCCAAATCAATAACAAAAAATTCTACTAAAACACCAGCACAATAACTGAGCCTGACTTAACCCCTAGTGCTCTACACCTTCAGAAGAGTACGTACAAATTGATCTAATCTGATATTTTTTGTTTTAATTCTGTTCTAAAAATGCAATTAAACAATGATATCTGTGTCTGCAAGTTAAAAGTCATTCCCTTTAGATAAGAGCCAAATACAACAAGCAGTGAGTTTTGCCATCATTAGACTTCTAACCATATTACTTCTATTTTGAGGCTTTTTTGTTTGGTCCCAGTTTAATTTCCTGTCAGCCTTACAAGAGATTTCTAATGTTTGGGCTGTAGGATATGCTCTGATTAAAAATAATCTTCCCAATTACTGCCTGGCATGAGTCTACTGCCACATGCACTCTGCCACTGGCTTCTGAATTTCTGTCAGCAGTAATTGTGTCTGTAGCTTCTAACTGTAAATGAAAACCCAGGGGGCATATTTGGGTTCCAGTTTCTTCTGCCTAGCCATATCTTTTAATTTGCACTGTCTGTCAAAAGGAGATGTTCGTGGGCACTAAAAGGAAATCCTTAGAACATCAGGTTAAAAAAAGAGGAAAGGAGAAAAAAAGAAATGCAACTGGAATATGATAAACTATATTTGATATTTATTCTGGCATACTCGATGTAGACAGAGAATCTCGCTGCACTGATAGGCCTTAGAAGTCTCAGGCTGAAACCATTTACTGAGCATTCCTAGCCGCACTTTTTTCACCATTAAATTTAATCATGTCTTGACCAACGCCTTATTATTGCTATTTTTTGGAACGCGATCATTCTAATGAACATTTGACAAAAGAGGGTTTATTATCTCTACAGAAAAAAAAAAAAAACCAACAACCAAACCACCCCAAAATCCCACATTTCTCAGGCTCTGGCACCTGGCCTGCAATCACCATGGGGGTATCCATCTGCATCCCTGAATAGATCTCAGACATGGGTTGTAGGCAACCTGCTTCCTGGGTCAACCGCCCCAACCTACCCTGCATCTTCCCCCAGTCTGTCTCTAGTCCTGCTCCCCGAGTGCACTTCATACCCACGCTGTCACCTTCTCTTTGTCCTCTCTTGGTCCCAGTGAACCACTGCTCCTGACTGGGCTCCCCGGACGGCCCCCGGGCCTGGGTCACCCCCTCACTCAGGGTTCTCAATGGACAGACCCTGTTTACGGGACCCACTGGGGCTGGGGCACAAACTTAGCTCCTTGCTCCATGCTTCAGGAGTGGCTGGCTGCCACCAAGATGGCTGCGTTTGAAATGGCTGGGCTTAAACCTGGCAGTCAGTGCCATCACAATCACCAGCCTCGTGGTAGATAGATTCATTTTTCTCATTGATTCATTTTTCCTTTCAGGAGAGCTGCTGCTGTGATGGAAAGGTGGCCCGGTGTCACCAGGGAATGCTGGCTGTGCGACAAGAGCGGGATTGACGCGAGGGTCCCTGGGTCAATTTTCTAAAGGAAAAGAATCTTAGGAAGCACGAAGCACTAAGCACAGCCCGTGCGCTGTAGAAGCAGAGACAGAAGGAACTCGAGGAATAGAAAGACATTTGATGTAACATCAAGAGTGAAGCTTTGTGTAGAAGGGAAAAGTACAACCAGCTACACCAACAGTACGAGTCAAGAATGCGCATACAGGATACACAGTATTCACTGATGAGAATAATACGCTGGAAATATTCACTGCAAAATGAAGAATAAAGTAAAATCCTGCAAAAATGGTTTTCTAAGACATATCAGCGTTGAATTCAGTAAAGTCTTGTTTCACAAGTAAAATGACATCCAGCACGCTTGGAATCCCAGGAGTACAGAGAGCCTATTTTTGCATGCAGGAATGTTTTCTTCATTATAGGACAAATATTCACCTTTGGTGAACGTGAGTAGGGATTTGTCCAAATGGAATTCAAAACTGATTTACCTGTTCTTGGCATAAGAACTTATTTGAAATACTAAGGCTAGATGTTAGTGCTCTGCATTGCGTTTGTTGGTCGATGCTCCATTCTGTACGCTTACACCGTCAATGAGGGGGCACGGTTGAAAGGTGGGAACAGAACCGATCTCAACTCTGTCCTAGACCTCTGGCAACCCAATCTGCAGTATAAGTTTCCTGCCTTTAACGCTCTGTCCCTCAGTAAATATTCCATGCAATGTGATGAGCAGAGACCAGTAACAGACAGAACAGACAGATTAACTGAAACATACTCTGTTTCTCATATACAATGGAGCTTGTAACAACCACCACATTCCTAACGTCCTCGTATTACAGAGGCAAAAATGTGACAGCTCTGTTAAAATATTATTTTTAAAATATTGTATGAGCTATGCAGAAAGTTCTTTGTGCCTCCTCTTTGCGATACAGAAGCAGGCTGCGATACCCTCAAATTATCTTTGCTTCTATTTCCATATCTCTTTTGAGATAAAAGCATCACCTGCCATGTGTATCCCCCTACCCAGAGATGATAATTGAAATTGTCAGAATGCTCAAATAAATAAGTACCTTTGTAAGTATAAGCCAAGCCTGTGATTTCAAAATAGTTATTCCTGTGACTAAGGCCATGCAGATGTTTAAATATTTTCAGCATAAAAACTGTAGTATTAAGTATAACTAAACACACATTATGAAATGGAAAGGGATTTTGAGAAAGCACAAATAGAATCACAGTAAGGCAGGAAATCCGTATGTAGACGTGGCTGATACAGCAAATGGCTTCAAAACCTCGCTAACACTTTCTTCAATGAGTATTCCATTTCAGATCCCTTTTTCAAAAATATGCAGCATTCCACTGCCATTATCAATATTTATGTCCCAAAAACTCAGGAAGACATCATCTTGACTGTGGGAGAGAAAATAAGAGGGGGGAGGGAGAACCACACCATGATGTACTTTATGGATACACTGCTAACAATGTTTTCTTTTTCCTACTTCAATACTTGTTCAATACATAAAAATTTAAGTCGTTCTCTACTAAATAGTCCTTTTCAAAAAACCTCAGCCTCTCATAAAATCATACAAAAGCTCAAGTTAATAACCAGAATATCTTATTGCCTAAATGGCGATGAAGCTAAGTACAACGGGCATTTTTGGTAAGATTCCACGTGACTCATGCTAAGCGGTGACTGCCTATCCTCCATAGGCAACGCCCCTCTGCACAAGAAAACAAGTTAGTTTTCTTTCACACAAATTGCTCATTAAATTCTCAAAAAAAAGAAACAGAATTTTAGGAGGTTTAACCTGAAAAACTTGTGGTTCGTTCTTGTAATTCCTTTCCAAGCCTGCTCATGACAGATTCATTCTTGACTTATTGGTCTTAAGTGATGTTTTTACTTCATTTCAAGCTAGCCTTAGAGACTTCTTAAAGAAAAAACAACCTCTTGGAATTATGTTTGTACTATGTTACGCATGCCTTACATCATTTATTGTGATCGTGTGTACACTCAGTTAAAGACCGAAGTCTTCAGTCCTTTCAATGTTTCGAGAGAAGGCATCAATCTGTCAGCACTTCAGACTACCAAGCCCCTCCTCGTGTTTCAGCGGTACTACTGTAGTTCACAAACACCACTAATTGCTGTTGAAATATTTCTCTGTAATATTGACCACAGATTTTATCATTACTCAATATCATTTATCTCTACTGCTTTCTTGGAGCACCTGCTACTCTCATTTCATGCTACTACAACCGATGTTAAACGTGCACCTTCACCTGCAGCAACACCAACCGAACTGCTCAAAGTACAAAGACTCAGCAATATCACTAATGTATGACAGTATTGCCCATGTCAGATTTCCAGAAATCACAGCTCAAAAAGGGGAACAAAAGCCCTCTAATACCGGCAATAACATTCAAAGATCCTTTCAATGATTTTTTGGTTTTTTACCAGCCACAGTGTGGAGAGATGATGAAGAGAGGGGTGCAGCAAGAACAGAACGATGAGAATAATGTTTATTTTACTACCTAAAAGCAGGTGCAATAACGTAAGGCTGCTATACCAAAAATACAGTCACACGTTTATCTCTTCCTCATACATAAAACACGCAGGTACAAACTGCCTCTGTAGAAGAATGAAAAATAAACTTTGGAAATTATTCAAGTTCTATGCGCTGAAAAACTAAAAAAATTGCTTTGTTTCCTTGAAAATACTTCCTAAAGCCATTTAAAAAAAATAAAGCACAAAACCAAAAAGCCCAACCCAACTCTCTACTTTATATGTTGACTGTCTTATTATTGTAAGTTCTCAAACGGCTTTCTAAAAGTCCCTTGAAACAGGGATCTCTCAAAACTTTGGCTGCAAAGAGCTCGTTACGAATGCATGAGCCTGCTGCGGCGGGAAATCAGCTCAGTGCAGGGAAGTGGCAAAGTCCCAGGCATCGTGTTTCTCTCTTCCACCAGTCATGGTACCTACTGCTTAACAAATAACAGGTTTAGTATTTTTCTTCAAAATTTTTCTTTCCCCTTCACTCTTTTACAATAGCAGCTCTTCGACCATGGCTCCTGAGCAGGCAGAACAATTCCAGAAACATCAGCGAGAGGACTGATATGCCTAACCATGGTAATACGCTCATACACCTGCTGGACTAAAAGATCGTTTATCATGAATTCAAGTGAACAAGGCATTCAAAAGCGACGCAGAAATAACCAAGTAATTTGAAGAAGGCTTAACTGTTATCAACTGCAACTGCAGAGAAGTCCTCCTATCAGTTCCAGCGGCGAGCTTTTAGCATTGAATACCCTGAGACTGACAAAGACTAAAAAGCAGGAACATTACATTTTCAGAATAGGGAGTTTAAGTTTTATGTTCTTAATCTAATGGTTCTCCCATCTTTCATAGCTCAAGAAGTGAATCATGCCCATATAACTAGTGCAGTTCTGAAAGAAATCTCAGATGTAAGGAATTGTAAACTTGCCTAATTTGTTCTTTTGTCCATGAAAATTTCAACGTCGCTTAAGATTTTTAAATGATAATAAATACCATCTGAAATTAATGACCAGAACAAGGGAAAAAAAAAAATTTCCAAAAGGAAAACAAAACCAATTTATCCAATAGCTTTGTGATTCATGCCATAATCATCCTTTCAGAAACAGCTCACCTCTAGGCTGCATCTATTACCACGATCAGGAAAACGTAACTCACAGAGAAACGCCACAGCACGCAGTAGTTACGAGCCCAAAGAGAAAATGGATGGTTAGAGGGTACAGCGCATTCCACCGACTGAAGCGTGTTTCCCGTTGACAACAGGCTAAATTGGGTAGACATGCTACATATTCTGGTCCAAAGTATGGTTTATCACCAAGGAAAACACAAGCATCCTTTGACAAGCTGGCTGGAGAGGGGGTGGGATGGGTTAGCTGACTCATCTCTAGGAAAACCGGCTTCCCACCAGTTGTCACACAAACCATGCTGGGTCCCAGGCAGTTCGTGCACCCACTGACAACGAAGTTCTACAGAGAAGGCAAAAGTCATCTTTAACTTCGCCCAGGAGGTATCTTTATCAATTTTATCCAAAGCATTCTTACTGCTTCCGAAGAAATAAGGTTTCAGAATGAAAGAGAAAAAGAAACAAACAGTACAAAGAATAAAAATCTGCCCTGTTTGTAGATTTACTCCTGCTAGGTGTAATGACTACAACTGATTTGAAAAGAGGAGTTAGTGTTTGGTTTACATCAAACAGGAGAACCTAGGCCTGGGTTCTCTTTTCAATAGAATTACTTGTTGTTGTTTTAAGCAGAGTATAATTATGATTGCAAAATGTAAAGTCATCCTACAGAGAAAATCTGTGCAGATCCCACACTGCCATTCAAATGCCCACCTCTGATCAGAAGAAAGGAGGAAGCGCCGCTTTGTCACGGAAAAGCAGCAGACTTTGCCCAAGAGCAATAAAACCTTTCTGCCTGTGCTCATCACATTTTGATTTTCCTGGGAAAGCAAAGGACCAAAAAAGCACAAGTATAAATGATGTAACCTATAACCAAATAATACACATCTGCAGAGTCATTTTTCCCAGAATTCCACTCGTAAACAAAACCAAAGGTGTGGGGTTTTTTTAACTGGAGTTCTTTCTAGGTGTAGAAAAAGTAGAAAAAGAATCGGATTTGCAAGCATCGCACGTTTTCCTCCACATTTCTGACTGACCATTTCCACACATCTTTTTCTTCATCTATAACCTTTCCTAGTGTACTATGAAAATCACAAACTGCAGGTAATGGTACCTTCACCATCGCTCAGAGCATCAGGAGCTTCACACCAGTAAGCTGACACATGTGAAATAAGACCACTTATCAATGAAGAGAGGGTCAAAGGCTTCTGAGGTTGGAACAGGAACCTGCTGGCTGCTGCAAATCTCTCACCAGTGCATTTGAGCCTGACACTTAATATTCAAACTGAATTGCAAGCTATGTACTCAAGGATAAAGCTCGGTAATAATAAAGATTCACAGTCTGACAGGCTCAGCATACAAATCCAAAGCACAGAGCTCATTTTGAATATTTTTTAAAATCTAAAAAGGAATCACAATATTTTTTCTTCTTTTAAATAAACACCACTATCTCCCATTTAGTGAAGGGAAACAATGGAATGAGAAAGTAAAATTTTATTTTCTATTTAGATATTGGTAAAGAAGAACACATTTTGCTACGATGTAGGTGTGCTGTGTGTGCCGACTTTGCCTTGCTCAAGGTATATATTTTGTTTTCGCGGGGCCAAATCCTCTGAGCCAAACATCCACTACTTAAAACCATTTAAGAATTTGCCCTAATTTTAGACAATTGATGTCACATACGTAGAAAGTCAGCTATGAAAGCTAAAATCCCTGGAAAGGGTCTAAACCCTCGTTACAGCACTCAAACACCGTATCTAACCAGCGGGCAATCCAGTCCAGTCCAGGTCACCAACAAGCAGCAATTGCTGATGGTCTGTCATTAACTCCAGCCTATTTGCATTTTCTGCCCATCACATAGAACAAGATTCTAGATGGGGTTTACACTTTTAGTTTTTTTATCTCAGTCTTGCGCATCTTTTATTTTATCCAGCATTGCTTAATTCACACTAAACTACTCATTGTTTATTTTACAGTGATCACATAAAGGCCACTGATTTCTTTTTACCTTTCAATGTTTATTTTACACTGGCAACTTATTCTCCTTTTTTCTTATGTGAATATTTATGTAAGACGCGGTTTAAATTTAAAGAAATTATAATTAAATGCCTAATAGTTTTTACACTGAAAATACTCTTACTAAACATCAGCTTCACCTGGAACCTTTTGCTTAGTTTGTATTTAGCTTTGAACACCTATATTTGTGTTACTAAATCTACTCCTTTCTTTTAAAAGCGCATTGCATTGAGCTTAACTACATTTCAATAAATCACCTTGTTAGTCATACTTTGATTCATTCCATTTCATTGCCTTTCATATTTAAATTACTTCATTTCTTTTCCTACTCCCCACATTACCTTCGAAAATGACAACTCTCGCTTTGTACAATGATTCTTCATACTGCAACCTCACATAACTCCCAGATTAACGCTTTATCATTTGCCCTCTACCTTTGCAAGTTTTCCTGCAGAATTACCTTCCACAACAATTCCAAATGTACACATTTAAGCCCATCTCTCTGCTTCCTTTGCACTACGTGTGTACTACAAGAATTCAAATTATAGTTGTGGCATCACAAAATCAGGGTCAGACACTCGAGCTCCAATCCTGCCATAAAGCAACCTGCAAGCCTCGTGCTGCTGGACTCGTCCTGGACCGTACAGGGATTCCGACCCCATCCGTCCGCCCACGAAGCTCAGCAGCAGAGCTCGGGGGGACACACGGCACACACGAGGGAGGCATAGGGGAAGTATTTGCAATGCAGACAGGGAATAAGGAAGCAGCCTCAATTTCAGCATCTACAATACAAATATGATCGTTAAAATATAAACTGCTGTCTATTCTTATTCTCCCTTTGGCCAAAGAGACATTTATAAGAATATTTCACTCAAAGTCAGCTTTCATTTCTCAAAATAAATACATAAATGAAGCAACAGCCTCACGACTCAAACAAACTCTCCTCTTCACACATTTCTTGACTGAGCCCTAGAAAGAGATCATCCCCATTGCCAAGCAACGGATCGGTACCTTTGTTTTGTTAGTGTGGATACAGAAGTGCTATAACATGAGCTCAAACTGAGGATGAACTTGTTAAAACAATTCTAAAAATGGATGTTTCTCCAAATTTACCTCCATAGTTTTTCAAACCAAAAGGATATACCAATCCTTATTGCAAAATTATTGTTGTTTCAATGCGCTCTCCAGAATTATTAACTTCTATACGACAGAATCTTCTTAAAACTAATTTATGCTCCTCAACAGCTGCTCTGCTGTTCTTTGGCTTCTGGATTGAAGAGCAACTGACCCAACCGTGCTGGGACCATGCCCATGCCCTACGTGCTGACAGCCATGCAAGCAAATAGATCCTTAGCTGCTGTTTGCTGTGTAACTGTCACAACTTCCAGCTGAGTTACCAAGTGCCCTACAGTATTTGCCTACTATAATGGTGAAATTATTACCTCTAATTTACAACTCAAGAGAAACTGCACTTCCAAGAGCGGATTCAAAATAGTTGTCACATTTGCTAAAACGGCCTGAGTCACCCAGTCTTTAGTGGAACAACCAAATTCTGCCTGAAAGCAGTGTAATGTCTTCACTTTTACAGGGGTTAAGAGGAATTGTTAGAAACACTACGAGTGAACCACTTGCTCAGATGAAATTTTACCATGTCTAACTAGAAATGGCTCAGGATCTTGTTACTAAAATCAAGCACCTTGAAAGCATCCGATACTGGTCATTGTTAGGTAATTATTTGTCTAAAGGAATCACAGCAGCATTTATATTGATCCTTTCTTTTCTTCCTTTAATCTTACCTCATAAAATATTTGTGAAATTCTTTTGGGTTTGGGGTTTTTTTTTAATTTTAAAGCAGGATAAAGCTCTACCCTACCAACCAAAGCAACTATTTTCCTTTTTTCAAAACTACAGAAGACTTTGTAGCTTGAAAAATGCGTGCAGGAAGGAATGATTCAAATCTCATATCCACTAAGAAATCTTTAAAGAAACCCAAAATAAATCAAAACAACTTTTGGAGAATTGATAAAACATCTTTGTGCTGTCTTTGTCCTGTTCAAATATCAAAGCTTTTCTGGGTTTCACTTAGATCTACCCATCATAATTCAGATACTTGTGAATAATTCAAGATGTTATGCTTTAACTTTTCTCCGCAATTCCCTTGAAGAGAAGCAGTAAGCAAGCATATATTATAAGCTATAGGATGAATCTATATAATTAATATTTTTATGTGCTTTACCTGTCTTAGTGTTTGCTTTTGTGCTATTAGGTTAAAAAAAAAAAAACAACACCTTCAGACAACTTGTTGTCCTACTTTTCAAAAAGACGCTTCAATTTATATGATTACTTTATTTGATTTATGGTTGCATCCTTACTCAAGTTACATATTCTGTTAATATACTATCCATGTAATTAGCTGCTCCCTTGTAGGAAACAGTTTTTTAATCAAGCTAGCATTTTTATTGCAAAAGGAATGCATTGCTTGTACTTCCATGGAATCAAAATACTCTTAATGCTATGACAGCAATGTATTTCATCTTTGCACATTTTACTTGGCACGCTGCGGCAAAAAAGAGATGATGTGGTATTATTCAAGCATAAGAAATATAGTAGCCCCCCACTAACAAGTGTCAGAGGTGAATAAAGGCATATAAAACAATAAGAAAGACAACTAAAATACGCCGTCATTTTTCAAATGAGAGTTTACAAGGTCTGTGGCAAAGTGATTATAGTAGTTCTATACAAAGATAAGAAGATTTTGAAATTAAAACAAGAAATAGACTAAAGAATGAGCTCAGTCTTTCTTATCTGCTACTGTTGAAGAGTTAAACAAAAGCTACTTCTTCATGAAGTGAATACACATCCTCGGTCAGATACACAAATCTGGTTAGGAACACCAAGAATCGACACATGACCCTGTATTCTTCAAACAAACTTCATTTCTGCAGATTATGAGATACTGTAATGCTGTCATCTAAAAGCTTTGTGTTTACTCTCCAGACCCACAGACGAGAAACCTTCAGGTAAACAGGGGTGGAGGCACAAGAAGAAAAAATAAATCAAATTTCTGAAAACCCAGAGAAAATTAACTTGTTTATACTGCCTTCCCTCAATAATTTTCATTCATGAAGGGTATTAATTTTGACTATTAATTAGAGCGGCATCTGTTTCTCAGACACTGGCAGGCTACCAGTGAACATTAGCAGCATGAGCTGTTGGTACAGGTGTGGAACGATTGAAAACTGATCTGTGAAAAACTTCCCTATCATACTGATAAGGGGGCAACAATTTACACAGAATCAGCAGTCTCAAATGCAACTCCATTAAGAACATATTAAGTCGGTATTTTTATTATATAAAAGCATTCTGGAAACGTTTTGGAATCTTAATTTCATTTGGCAGAATAGGTTAGCAGTGCTCCAAGATCAGAAATGCTGTACACAGAGCAAACCCTCAAACCCAAGAAACCTAACGGAAGTTTTAAAAGGTACTATTACACGTTTTCGTTACTGAACTGGCTTCAGGAAAGCACATACTTACAACATTAACTAAGAGAAAACTACCAACACCACAGTTAAAACCTGTTGTTTTTTTCTGAAGCATCACAAGGCTGGAAAAGACCTTTGAGATCGAGTCCAACCTATGACCCAACACCTACACCTACTCCTACTTGTCAACTACACCACAGCACTAAGTGCCTCATCCAATCTCTCCTTAAACACCTCCAGGGATGGTGACTCCACCAC